>CAUYQG010099194.1:0-16735 GCA_963574415.1 Tarsius wallacei
CCTGTAGTTCCAGCTACTTGGAAGGCTGAGGTGGAAGGATCACTTGAGCCTAGCAGGTCAACGCTGGGGTGGCCGTGAGTGTGTCACTGTACTCCAGCCTGGGCAACGGAGTTAGACTCTGACTCAAAAAAATAAAATAAAAAATAAAAGAATGTATAACATTGATTTTTTTAAAAGGCAACATTAATAATATATACATGAAAGGAAATAAGACTTTCAGAATAGCTTTAGGCTTGTTTATCAATAAGGAAAAAATTAATAAGGAATAAATCATACTGATAAATCCTAATGAAATTCCATGTGTGGCACTACGAAGCAGTATATACACACTTCTTTTACTATAGACTTGCATATAATGTGTTCTAATAATGAAGTCGTTATTAATAAGCCAAGAAGAAGCCGGGCTCGTTGGCTCAGCCTGTAATCCCATGCCTTGGGAGGCTGAGGTGAGTGGACTGCCCGAGCCCGCGGGTTTGAGACCCGCCTGGGCAACTTGGTGAGACCTCATCTCTACAATAAATCAAAAATTAGCCAGGCGTGGTAGCGCACGCTTGTAATTCCAGCTACTCCAAAGGCTGAGGCGGAAGGATCACTGGAGCCCAGCAGGGTGAGGCTGCGGTGGCTGGGAGCGGCCACTGCACTCCAGTCTGGGCGACAGAGTGAGACTCCAACTCGCAAAAAAAAAAAACAAGAAAAATAAGCCAAGAAGAAATCATTCTTTCTCTATTCCAAATGTGTCTCATTTATTCTGGTTTTCCATGATACTTTAAAATTATTCATCTTTAAAACATTTTAAACACCATTATATCTAATGCTCCTACGGCAATCAATAAATAAATGATTTCAAACTACCTTATTTTTCCCTTGTTATGTACTCATTTGCATTATAAAACAGAATGTGAAATATGGTAGCCCAGATTGTCAAAATATAACTGCCTACACTTTGCTTTCCCTCCACAATAAGCACTTAGCCCTTGATTGTATGCAATGTTAATATGTTGGTAAGTTAATCAATATTTTTTCATTCCTGTTCAGTTGTCTATTTGTCCTTGATCAATATTATCAATCCTTGATATTATTTACAGGGCAAAGATTAATTAATAAATCACTAAGATTTGCTTTACCGGATGATCCTGATGAGGTTAGGAAAAGGAAGAATGCAAAATTCACTAGTCACTATAATTTACAATAAATTTATCTGTGCTTTCAATAATAGAAAAAAGATCTCTCATTTAAAACAACAGGAAAGAAACCAACTCACCTTTTTGCACTCATCTGTTCTTTTAGTTTACTGTACATTTCCAGCACTGCATTAAAAAACATAACATTTTAGCTTTTAAATGAAAAAAATATTTTTAGAAACGAAAATAATTAAAGCAGGGATGAATATTTTACAAATTCATTAGTCTTGTGTACTCTGAGTTAGGTGAATAGTTTTCAAAGAAAATGTTTATTCTTCAATTAAGTGAAAACACCTTAATTTCCATATATTGAATATATATTCATATATTATATTGAATATAGAGCACTTGCATGTGCTGACAATTATAACTGAGGCATTAACCCACTAACAATTACTCTACTCAGAAATTACTAATATTTCTTCCCTGAAGTAGACTTGGAACTTTGGACTTAGTTACATGAGAGAAAGCCGAATGACAGAGAGATTCATTAATTTTGACTCAACATATCAAATAAAATAATAAAACTGTGCTATAACTTACTATACAAAAATTTACACCAAATCCACAAAGAAAGAAAAACTTCAAAAACTTATAGCAGAGAGTGAATTATAATACAGCCAGAAATAAACATAACACAGCATCTGTATTCATTTCATCCTTCCTATAGAAGGCCCAGAGATGCAATTATTCAATAAAATTGTCATATGCTTCAGCAAGATAATACACTGTCACCAAACAGGTTTTATACTCTGTAGATTACTATTTAACATTAGTAGACGCCGGGCTCAGTGGCTCAGCCTGTAATCCCGCGCTTTGGGAGGCTGAGGTGAGTGGATTGCCTGAGCCCGTGGGTTCAAGACCCGCCTGGGCAACTTGGCGAGACCTCCTCTCTACAGTAAATCAAAAACTACAGCGCGCACCTATAGTTCCAGCTACTTGGAAGGCTGAGGGGGAAGGATCGCTGGAGCCCAGCAGGTCAAGGCTGCGGTGGCCGGGAGCGGCCACTGCACTCCAGTCTGGGCAACAGAGTGAGACTCCAACTCAAAAAAACAAACAAACAAAACAACAACAAAAAAAAACATTAGTAGAATTGGTTCATCAAACAAACTCATATTTCCCTAGACCACAGAAATAGACATTTTTTTTCCATATTTTTCTACAGTCTCCTCCTACAAGCCTCCAAGTTTACAAAAGACATTGTTTACTTGTCCGAAAACCAGAAAAATTACAATGGTGGCTACAGAGAAGTAGTCCTAACTCTGCAGCCTCAAAGGACCCAATGTATCTCTCTATCATAGTGCCTACATTGCAATGTAATATTTTTCACATTTTCCAACCAAAGCATTACAGCGAACACAGAAACTGGGACAGAGCCTGCTGCTAAAAGTTTCTTTGAAATCTCCTGTTTATCTCAACAATTCATGTAAATTTCATATCGACATCATCTTATTTTCATATTGTTTTCATACAAAAATATTGCTTTCCTCAAAAACAATCAAGAAAAACACCGAGAAAATGCACTGTTCATGCTCTGACTTTTTATACCCTCTCATATTCTTCCTAATCCAAGGAGGAGTTAGGCAATTGGACTGTAATTGATGACTTATTGTCTTTATTCACATAAGATTGTAGAGCTCTTTAAGAGCTGTGACTAACCGGGCCTGGTGGTTCAAGCCTGTAATCCCAGCACTTTGGGAGGCTGAAGAGAAGACTGCCTGAGCCCAGGAATTTGCGACCAATCTGGGCAACTTGGTGAGACCTCATCTCTATAATACATCAAAAAATTAGCCAGGCATGGTAGCGTGTGCCTGTAGTTCTGGCTACTTGGAAGGTTGAGGAGGAAGGATCACCTGAGCTGACACCGGGGTGGCTGTGAACGCACTCCAGTCTGGGCAACAGAATGAGACTCCGACTCAAAAAAATAAACAAAAATAAAGTAAAAGCTGTGACTATGTCATTTCCAACTTTATAGTTCCAATACCTACCACAATGCCTGACACACACACAAAATGTATGAGTAGATAATCAGAATGATGGATAGAGGAAAGTAGGTAGTTCTGGATGCGACTATCAGAAAGAAACACAGTATTTATAAGAATTCAGAGTGGCCGTCCAGTCTTGAAAGCACAGACAGTAGCAGTAACTACTTCATTTGATTTTTCTATTTCAAATAGCCCACTAGTGGAATAAACTGAATTCAGCTCTTGCTCATTCCATCAGTACCCAATTTTTTAGGCTTATTATCAGACAGGGCCAAAGTGTTCAAACCTAGAAGCTCTCTTTATGGTTATTACAAAGTAACTGATGGCGGCCAAGAGGTATAAACACAACTATAAGGAAGCACTGGGTTTCTCACCCCGAAACTTAATATAATAAACAAACTTTACTCAAAGCTGTTGTGTAAATACCTTTGGTCCATCAGTGATTAAACTGAGCAGAATGTCATTGATTCTAAAAAAAAAGAAAACTATTTTCACAAGTCAGAAAGCAATAATATAATTTTTGTAGCCAATAAAATCAATAAAATCTGCTGACAGTTTTAACAACATAATGTGTAGTCTAAGCTAAATTTACATTATATAAATATACAAAATATCTCCTCCTATTCCCCCTGAATATGGAGGTTTAGGCTCCTTCATAAAAATAAAATAAAAAAGTTAAAAGCTCCAACATAAAAATAAAATTAAATTAAATTTAGAAGTAAAAAATAGGATAAAGAGATGAATTTAGCTTACTATATTAAGAAAAAAATGACATATACCTGTTTCCTTTTGTTTGAACAGAATGCATCCAACTTAAAGTCTATTAAATCCAGGTAAAGAAAACACTGGTTAGTTTCTTCAGAATTTATTTGACGTCCCAGTAATATTTAGCCCTAACAGAGAGACCAGAAACTCAGTGTTTCCAAAATATAGGAGGAAAGGCAAGAAAGGAGAAGACCTAGCACTTTTGATGTTTTCTTACCTCATCAGCAAAATGAGATTGTGAGCAAAGCAAAACCAACCTGTTAAGTGACAAACAAAAAACAATGGAAACCAGAGGTAAAAAATAGGCAAATTAGGCAAAGGTGAGAAAATGTAATCAAAGACTCTCCCCATGGGAAAGTATTCCGAGGAAAAACAAAAAAGGGGGGTGGGGCCGGGGGACAAAGGGCAAATGAGGCAGAGAGGAAATGGAAATGCAGAGGTTGTTCTAGGAAACTGACGTGACACATAATCAAACAGGGCTTTATGACATGAGAAAACCATGAGAATTCAGGGAAGAGAGTGAACAGGAAAGATAAGCATGGTCTTTGTTGGGAGGTAATCACCAAATAATCTGTAATTCCCATAATAAAGAATGAATATATACTATTATTAAATTATAATTTCACCAAGCTGAACGTTGCATTATATACAAGTTTAACTCACCTGGAAGGCATAACTGCAATTTTTCTACTACAGTTGTAATATTTCTCTGCTGAATTCTACATTGAATAATATCTTCTGTACGGAGTATCACCTTAGAAAAGAAAAAATGTTCATATTTTTAAACAGTTAAAGAGCATCCACATATTGACTATACAAAAAATGCATCATTTTCTCACCTCTCTTCCAGCATCTTGAAACCTTCGGTTGGTATCAGTAACCTGCACCTTAAAAATAATTTCACCTTAGTTAGACAAATATGCATAAAACTGCCCTGATGTAACTGCTCACCCTTGTAATCAGATCATGCTTCATGAGAAACTTAGAACAAAGAAATGCAAATTCAAATTAACTCTACAGCTTGAACTTGAACTTTTGATTGAAAAGGGCTTTTGTTAACTTCAATTACTTATGACAGTTCTTTTTAACAGATTCTGTGGCAAACTTCTCAAATTTACTCAGGATTTTTGAACTTTACTTGCTTCTCTAAGTCTGTCAAACAATTCAAATCACTGACCCAATTGACCACTGGTCCCCTTTTGATAACTTCAATGAGGTCTATGTGCCATTCATTGTCTGTAGAAAATGGTGATTGCATTTTATGGTAATTAAACATTCATACTTTGCTGAATGCAAACACTGGGTGGTTGATTAACATCAAACACAGAAATTTCAATCCACAGCAACATTTTAATGCTGCAGGTGCAGGCAAAGCTCAACCTCAAATTTTCCCACATATTAAGTGACTCATTAGGTCATCATAGTAAGGAAGCACATTCTGGTTTATTAAAAATCTCATTAATTTCTGAACAAAGATGCTCAGTGACCTCATTGATGCTGTAGTTAGTCTCTTGTTATCTGAATATCCTTTATACAATGGTTTTCTAATCATAACCTTTGGTGAACCAGGGTCATTTTGTCTGCTAAATGCTTTAAACGTAAAGAAAGATAAATAGGACAATTCTTATAATGAAATATTTTATATCCTGACTGAGCAAATCCAGGTCTCATTTAATAAATAACGTTTTTAGTATATGGCAGAAAATGTGAACCAACTTTCTTTAAGAAAATTACATGCTGCTGTTAAACTTTTTAATAAGTTTTAATATTATTAAATAATTTTGAGAAATAATCATTTACAGTAAGTCTTAAAAACATTTTTAGAGGATAGCTTTTTAATCAATAGTGTACTAATAGTCATTTAAAAAATTCTGAAGCTGCAAATAGGGTCTTTCATTGCATGCATGTTTTGAGTTCATTTCCCTGCATGGAAAGAAATCCTGTTAAGTCAGTGCGTTACTTGCTTCAGAAAAAAAGAGATTACTCCTGTCATTAGCATGACAACTGTGTTAATAGGGCATAAAGAGCATTCCCCATACATATACAATTCACAGCTTGAAAGCAGCATATTTAACAATGACGTGCATACATGTACCACTACTTGAGTCATTTAATGAGAACAAAGGTAAACAGAAGTTTCACATATTTCTTACCTTCAGTTTTTCCGCGTCAGTCCTTACTTTAAGGAGTTCTGTAATAGCATCTACAAAACCCTGATGATGAAAATTACACATCTTTTCAATCTCCTTGTCATGATTACGAATACAAGCATCTAGCTTTTCCATAAACTTCTTGTGCGCATTTGGCTGGTCATCATACACAGACCTGAATGTACAAGAAAGCTAAAGTTAACTTTCCGGTTCACCGAAAGCTATTCTCTACTAAGCCTGATCTTTGCAACAGCTGATCTTAAAATTAAGTCTCCGAACAAATAAACTGGTGATGATATTGCCTCGAGTAGAAGTAATTTGGGTGAAAACATTTACAGTGATTTATTTTTGAACATGTTAATGTTAAAAGAGTCACAAGCCCTCCAGTTATATCACCACATATCTGGAAACAAATGTCAAGGCTCATGAGATGTGGGCCTAATATATACTCAAAAGAGAAAATATTGAGTGAATGAATGATTAAGGAATGATTTCAATAGCATTTACTATGTGTCAGGCCATGTTCCAAGTGCTTTATATATTAACTCTGTAGTCCTCAAGTCTATAAAGTAGGTATTGTTATTACCCTTGCTTTGCCCTTACAAGATACAGATTATGGAGCTGACAGAAATCCCGTAACTAGCAAGTGATAGCTGGGATATGAATTCTGGCAGTCTGACTCCAGAGTTCATACTCTCAAGTACAAGGCCACATTGCAGTCACCACAATGTTCCCTTAACATGGTATACACATTCCTAGTGGATCCCAGCTCGTGCTGCCTCCACATGGAGTACACCGCCCTATCTACCAAGCAGTGAAGATCTAGCCTTGCCCTTGGCCCCTGGAGGAAAGCCTTGCCCTGTCTCATAAGTGTTTCTGTTTAACTGTGGGCCTTAGGCTGCCAAACAGTCAATGCTAACAATATGATCTAACAGTCATCTAACAGTGTGGTGGGGCCCTGGCCCACATAGTTTTAGCTGTGAAGGGCTGGGGGACTAAGGTGAGCAATTTGGGCAGTCAGCCAGGCCTACATGGACAGTCAGCCCTGGCTACGTGACCAAGCCCCACTAAAAACTCTGGACACCAAGGTTTAGATGAGCCTCCCTGACTGACACTAATCCATGAATACTGACACACATCATCACTGGAAGACCTAGGTGCTGTCTACATAATTCCACTGGGAAAGCTCAGATCAGCAACTCTCCTAGTCCCTGTCCTATGTGTATTTTTCTGCTGTTAATTTTTATCTTTTTTTTTTTTTTTTGCTGCAACAAACAGTAACTTTGAGTACAACAGCTTTGCAAAGTAATCTTTTCATATTCAGGATAGGTAAATTTATAGCATTTTACAGTTACTCTGAAATGTAATCATATGTCACTTTGTATTGTAATTTAAATACTTTGTGTTTAAAATATCTTTTGATTTCCCAAGTAGACCATAAGCTTCTTGAGAGCATTCTCTATGACTTAGGTTTTTAATGAGTACCTACTCTAATATGAGAGATAGCAGTATAGGATACCAATTATTAAGAATTTTGGCTCTTTAAGAGCTAAGTTAGAACTAGGCTCTGATCTTAAATATCTCTTTTCTACCTATACTACTCTCTCCATGTCATCGTGACTTATAGCTTTAAATTCCATAAACACACCGACAGCTGTCAATTTGATATTTCTAGCCCTGATTGCTCCTTGAACCCATGTCTCCAACTAGATGCCTGATAAATATCTAAAAATGAATTCCTGACCTAAAATCTGCCTTTCCCGCAGTCTTCCTCATTTCAGTGGACTCTATACTTCCAGCTGCTCAGGCAAAAAAGCTTGAAATCACCCCTGACTATTCTCTTTCTCTTACCCTCCGCCCCAAACAATCCAGCAAAACTAACGACTTCTCATTCTCTCTGCTGGTATCACCCTGCACTCAGCCATTAACATGTCCTGCCTAGATTACTGCCAGTTGCTTCCTAACTGGTCTCCCTGATTCCAGCTTTGCTCCTTTCAGTCTGTTCTCAACACAGCAGCCTGATGATAGCTAGTGGGAATGATCCCGTTAAAACTACAGAAGATGCCAGGTCTCTCTTATGCTCAAAACCCTATTCCTCTTACAACAGCCCATAAGGCCCTACATAATTTGGTCCCACATTACCTCACTGACCTCACTTCCTACCACTTACTCTCCATTTTACTTATTTCACGCCAGTAACACTGGAATCCTCATGGTTTCTTAAACACATCAGGCATATTCCTGTCCTGTGCTTTACACAGGCTGTTTCCTCTACCTAGACCACATATCCCAGGCGTGGCTGCCTCCCTCATCTCTTTGAAGTTTTTTAACCTCTTCTTGGTGAGGCCCTTTATAATTATAGTATCTCTATATTTAGATATAGATAGGTACAGCTGTATACACACATACATATACTGTGCCCTTCCCTGCTTTATTTTCTAAAATAAAAGAGTTCATCACTCTTACCACTGTAGAACATGCTCTCAATTTCACACATTTATTTGTTTATTTGCTTCTTTGCTCGCTTGTTTGTTTATTTTTGAGTCAGGATCTCACTGTCATCCAGGCTAGAGTGCAGTAGCATGATCACAGCTTACCAGTCTCCACCTTCTGGGATCAGGCAATCCTTGCCCCTAAGCCTCCCAGGTAGGTAAAACTATGGTGGGCACCACCACACCTGGCTAATTGTTAAATCTTTTTTGTAAAGATGAGATCTCACTATGTTGCTTAGGCTGGTCTTGAACTCCTGGGCTCAAGCAATTCTCCCGCCTCAGTCCCCCAGAGTGCTGAGATTAGAGGCATGAGCCTGGCCATATTTATCAAAAGTCATTCCCCCATTGGGATGTAAGTTGCATGAGGACACACAATGTTTTGTTCCCCATTGTTTTCCCAGCCCTCGAACAGTGTCTATCGTATAGCAGAAGCTCAATAAAAAACGGATTAATAAATGGGCAAATGGATAGATGGATGGATGAAAGGAATTAGAAAAGGCACTTGCTGTACTAGTTGTTCAACCTTAGGTACCGTACCTGACTTTGCTAAATATCAATTTTCTCAATCATAAGATAGGAATTAAAATAGTATATAAAGCAATTAAGCAGAATTTGAAGTTAAAAAAAAATCATTTATATCAGCAAGCCTCAAAATGAAATATGATATGTCTTTAAAAATGTGTATCAGATCTACATGAAGAAAACTACAGAACTCTGGTGAAAAATATCAAAGAACTAAATAAATGAAGAAACACTCCATGTTTATGAACAGGAAGACAATATCATTAAGATGTCAGCTCTTCCCTACTTGATTTACAGATTCAACGCAATCCCAATCAAATACCAGTAAGTTATTCTGTAGACATCAATAAACTGATTCTTAAGTTTATATAGAAAGGCAAAAGACTTAGAGTAGCCAAAACAATACTGAAAAAGAACAAAGTTCAGCTGGGTGTGGTGATGAGCATCTGTAATCCCAGCTACTTAGGAGGTTGAGGCAGGAGGATGGCTTGAACCCAGGAGTTCAAGGTTACAGTGAGCCATGACTGCACCACTGAACTCTACTCTGGGTTACAGAGGGAGACTGCAACTCAAAAAGAAAAAAACTGGAGTACTGACAACCTGACTCAAGATTTACTGTAAAGTTAGTAATCAAGACAACATGGTATTGACAAAACAATAGACAAACAGATCAACGGAACAGAATGGGTAGCCCAGAAATAAACCCACATAAACACAGTCAACTACATTTTGGCAAAGGAGCAATAGATAAAATATAGTCTTTTTAACAAATGATGCTGAAACCACTGGACACTCACATGCAAAAAAATGAATCTAGACCAGACCGTACACCCTTCACAGTAATTAATTCAAAATGGATCACAGGCCTAAATGTAAAACTATAAAACTTTTGGAAGACAGCATAGGAGAAAATCTAGATGACCTTGAGTTTAGCGATGACTTTTTAGGTATAACACCAAATGCACGATCTGTGAAAGGAAGAACTGACAAGTTGGAAACCATTAACATGAATTTCTATCTGAGAATGGCACTTTCAAGAGAATAAAAAGAAAAGCCACAGGCTGGGAGAAAACATTTTCAAACACATATCTGATAAAGGACTGGTATGCAAAATATACAAAGAACTCTTAAAACTCAACAGTAAGAAAAAAATGACCTGATTTTAAAATCGGCCAAAAACCTTAACAGACACCTCGCTGAAGAAGATACACAGATGAAAAATATGCATATAAAAAGAGGCTCTACATCATATGTCAGCAGGAAAATGCAAATTAAAGCAACACTGAGACACCACTACCCACCTATCAGAGTGGCCAAAATCCAGAACAATAACAGTACCAAATGCTGCTGAGAATGTGGCCCAACAGGAATGCTCATCCAATGCTTGTGGGAATACAAAATGGTACAGTCATCTTGAAGGACAGTTTAGCAGTTTCTTACAAAATTAAACATACTCTTATCATATGATTCAGTAAACATGCTTCCTGGCATTTATCCAAAGAAGATGAAAACTACGTCTGCACAAAACCTGCACATGAATAATACAGCATATAAAAAGATGCTCTACATCATATGAATAATTATAATTATTTATAATTGCCAAAACTTGGAAGCAACCAAGACATCCTCCAGAAGGTAAATGGATAAACTGTGGTTCATCCAAACAATTAAATATTACTCAGCACTAAAAATAAATGAGCTATCAAGCCATGAAGTGATAAAAGCCAATTTGAAAAGGCCACATACTGTATGATTCCAACTATGCAACATTCTGGAAAAGGCAAAACTATGGACTACCTTTGCGAATATACAGACAATGCTGTTATCCTTTAAAAAAAATAACAGCATATAAATAAACAGGAAGAAGAGAAACAATAGTTCCTTCCTAGAAGTCTATTTCACTTCAGAATGTTCTCAAAGTCCATCCTTTGGTATGTTTTTCCAAGGTATTCTTCAGAATTTTTTTAAAAACTACTCCTGCTTTGTAGTAATTCAGGATACTGCCAGTGCATCTACTGTAGTATCACAGATGAGCTTCTCTTTTTTTCCCTATTGATATAGTATGGAACAATATTAGAATACATGCAATACTTCCCTCCGTTAATAGAAAACCGAACCCTAAAATGGGTGAACTATTTACAGCTGCTGGTAAAATAGAACCATAAGTTCCAATGAAAGAAATGAAAAGAATATTCAGCAATTAGTACTGTAAATGAGAAGAGTAGGTCTTAGTGTACCTGTTACTGGGTCTCAGGTTCTCCCAGCCCTCTCCTGACCCTTGGTAACCATTTGCTATTCCAGACATGCGTGCAAGCTGCATTCTAAGCTGATTCAATCGCTTGTCACTCACAATCCATATCAATGAGCAGAGCACACAGAAGGAACGTTCTCAACCACAGAAATAAATTGCATTTAAACAACACATTGAAGGACCAGGCAAATACCAGAATCCAAAATTCATCAAATGATAGAACAGTGGCTCCAGAAAAGACCTAGAAAGTTCCTAATCTGACTACCTCATTTGAATAAATGGCACAAATCTAAAAGCTAGCAAGCAAGCACTCAAAACGGAATAAATCACTACACTCTACTCAAGTTGATAAAAAGTAATATTAAAAATAACTAGTCGGTTGGGCTCGGTGGCTCAGCCTGTAATCCCAGCATTTTAGGAGGCAGAGGTGGGTAGATTGCCTGAGCCCGAGGGTTCAAGACCAGCCCAGGCAACTTGGTGAGACCTCGTCTTTACAAAAAAAAAAAAAAAAAAGAAAAAAAATTAGCCAGGCGTGGTAGTGCGTGCCTGTAGTTCTGACAACTTGGAAGGCTGAGGTGGAAGGATCACCCAGAGCCCAAGGAGTCGACACTGGGGTGGCCGTGAGCGTGCCACTGCACTCCAGCCTGGGCGACTGAGTGAGACTCCAACTCAAAAAATAAATAAATAAATAAATAACCAGTCTAGAAATGTGCTAATAAAGCCAATAATAAATAGCTGACCGAATCGAGAGTCAGGAAAGGAGAAAAGGTGGCTATGTTTCAGAACACGGGAAAGAGAAACAAGCAAAGGCAACTCTTAGCCCAAGAATTCCTTGACATAGCAGGAATCGTCAACTTTTTCTCTGAAGGGATACATGTTTAATTGCAAAAATAATGTGGAGTGACAATAGAGGGAGAAGAAAATGGAGAGAAGCAGAGAAGATGTGCTCTCCAGGTCAACAACTCCCCACAGTGACTTAACGGGCCGGAGAGGAGTCACATCTGCTGCTTCTGGCTTACTGAGAATGATGATGAAAAAAATAACAATAACAGGCTGGGCGTGGTGGCTCAAGTTTGTAATCCCAGCGCTTTGGGAGGCGGAGATGGGCAGACTGTCTGAGCCCACACGTTCAAGAACAGCCTGGGCAACTTGGTGAGACCTCACCTCTACCATAAATCACACACAAAAATTAGCCAGGCACGCCTGTAGTCCCAGCTACTTGGAAGGCTGAGGCGAAAGGCTCGTGGGAGCACAGCAGGTCAACTCTGGGATGGCTGTGAGCGTGCCACTGCCCTACAGCCTGGGCGACGACAGAGTGGGACTCTGACTCAAAAAAAATAAATAACAATAACAAATAACCAGGTGCTTACTACCTATTAAGTGCTTTACATGCATTATCTCATTTAAATATTCACTACAGCTTATGACATAGAGTCCATTAGCATCCCAACTTACAAATGTAGTTTGGGAAGATTAAGACATTAAGTCCGAAGTCACATAGTAATGGAGCCAAAATTTAACCCCAGGCCTACCAGACTCCAAAGCCAGAGGTCTTAACTATGATGTTATACAGACTCTCCAGTCAGAAATGGTGATAAGCAGCATGGAATGCAGCGAGGAAGTTACCAGCACAGCAACTAACCAGATCACCTTTGAAGATCAACAATTGAGAATGACTCCACAGGGAATCCCTGATGTGCACTGTTGCACCCATCAGGTGAAATCAACCAAGGGCAGAAAAGGGGGATGAGAACTGAGGCATAGCTAATAGTTAGGCAGTATTAAATTACAAATGCAACAAAATAAGGAGGAGCAAAAGAAGTAGAGAAAACAGAAGACCCTATATTACTCTGACCTCAGTTGAAGAGACTCTGAAAAATCTATTTTTCTTTTTTCTTTTTTTTGTCTTTAAATTAAAATCATTGTTCTCTGAAATTCTGATTTGCAGGAACAAAAAGGAAATACTGTTCAGCGCTACTCACTCTCTGAACCCTAAATGGTCAATTGTTATACCCACCTAATTAATATATTAATGTGCCAGATATATTACCATTCTAAATTTTTAAGCAATATATAATTTTAATGAAAATATTTTTTTCTTCTTTCAAAATGTCTCCCAGAATTTTGTGATTTCTATTGGCAAATCTAATTAAGCCTCTATAAATAAATATACACAAATATATATCTATGACAGACCAGCAAGAGTAAACATTAGGAAGTTGGGAAATTTTCCATTCTCCCACATCCACTAAGGTTATACCTTAGTGTTCCAAATGCAGATAATGATGTCAATATGAAAGAGTTCAGTCATCCTTTCCAAAAGCTTAGCACAATAAAATCCTACTTCTGGCAAAATTTAATGCAACTCAGACAAAAACACAGATGCAAAATCAATTTTAAAAGAAGAGATGACTTTAAAACTTCATGTGAACAAAAAAAAATATGGCTTATGCCAGCTACATTAAAGGTTTGACTTAAATATTTTAATTTTAGAAACTAGAAATGCATAAAAACACTATGCTTCTCAAAAGCATAGCTAAAATTTTTTTAAGCACAAAAAACATTTTCTATTTTCATTATATCAAATCTTGCACACTAAAGCAAAGTGTTTAAATGTCAGTTCACAGTATTTGATCATCTAATACATTAGGCCTTATGGAATTTAAACAATTATCTTTCAGAGATGCTTTACTGAATTGTGTGTATAGGACTCCATCTAGTGGCATAAAATAGACACAAAATTAAGAAAGTTAAGATATTAAAATGTCAAAATTGGTTCACTGAAAATTAATGTTATCATCAAATCAAATGTCTCAACTGAGGAACTAAGGCTACTTTGATTATCTGGACAAATGCCATATTCTGTAAATAAAATAAACAGCTTAGTAATCATATTCCACAGTATTTTTTTTTTTTTAAGGAAAAGGTCTCTTTCTGATGAAACATTTGCAACATATTATGTGAAAAAGGACTCTCATCACTGGTAACATATTAAGATATTTTCATTAAAAAAACATATAGGCCAGGCGTGGTGGCTCATACCTATAATCCCAGCACTTGGGAGGCCAAGGCAGGAGGATTGCTTGAGGTCAGGAGTTTAAAACCAGCACCTGGGCAATATAGTGAGACCCTGTCCCTACTTTTTTTAAAAATTAAATTTTTTTTAAAAAGCACATAATATCCTTATATACTATTTTCAGTATATTTTTATCTCACTGTATCTTCACTATGAAGAATAATTCCCTCATACTGTATTAACTTTTTAAAGTATTAATTTTCTAAGAAATTATTTTGTAATTTTTTTCTAAAATAATATCTACACCTTGAGAAAAATTAATATAATCTCAAAGTACCTAATCCCAATTTCCTGAAATTACGGATGTGTTCTAGAGTACCATTGTTTCTTTTCTAGACAAAATACAAATGGCTTTTCTCTGTCCTAGAATGCTATGTTCTCTAACAGGACAGAAATATTGGTTGCACAGCCACGAAAGAGCATGGTCAGGGCCTGCAGCTGCAGGGTGTGCACTAACATAAACTCACCCTAGAGGGACTGCCATTAAAACGCTAGCCACTGGCAGGCTTTCCTATACATTTTACTAAACATCATTCAACTGCTTTCAAGAGAAAACAAAGAGTAGCAAGGAAACTGACTTGCAAATACTGGGAAACCAGGAGCAGAAATGTTCAGAATCCGTGGGCTCTGACCACTGTTTTGACCTTTGGTATCAAAGCTTTCTACAAACCTTTATCAGAAAACAAAACTTCACTCTTTAACACCTCTAAAATTATACCAGTTACTTCTGACTTCCTTTGGATGCTTTTAAATGTCATTTTATACTTTTTCGAACATTAGCCACATTTTTGGCTAGCTCCTAAAATGACACATTACCTTTATGTTTGCATTTCTAGCAGTAAAAATTGCTTTCACACTTTTTTCTTTTTTTTTTTTTTTGCTTTTACATTCTTTTGAGCATTCTTTTTCTTCCAAATAGGCATCTTTACTATTCTTTCACCAGTGCTTCAACTGGCATATCAATCTCAATTTCTAGCATATCGACCTTAATAATATCTAATTAGTAATTAAAATTTGGTATTTCATATTAATGAGAGTACTTACGACACTTCTTTAGCAATTTCCTATTTATACTGAATTCTTTCATAATTCTAGGTACCAATCTTACTAACTAGTACTGAAATTTTAGTTACTAATTATAAAATATACTTTTCTGAATATTAAATATACTTATAAGGCAATTAGCCACCCTATGATTACCAGCTTTTAACAAACAAAACACTCTAAAATGCTGCTATGAAGATAGTTTTAAAAGTAATCACAAAAAAACTGGGTAGAAATTACCAAAAGCTATTAAAACTATCCTATCCAATACACATCGCCTGCTGTCAACCTCAAGATAATTTCAAAAACAGAATCTAGACATATCAGTAAATATGGTAAATTCACCCAACTGTCACGCAAGTCAGTCATTTGGCAACTGACCTAAAGCCAAGATTTGAAAACATTCCTTAAACAGAAGTACAGGAATTGTTACAGTTCTTTCAGACCGGGACATATGTAAGCCCCTCACATGAAAGGGCAAACAGCAAAAAGCAGGCTTCTGAAACCCAGGACACTGCCCTCCACTGCCCGGAGAAAGCTGTCAGCAGCCAGGCCTGCTGTGTGGACCCCGGAGAGAGCCGGAACTTCACTGAGATACTCCATGTGTTCCTACCTGAATGACGACTTTGTTTCTGGTAAATCTTTGTATTCTCGGCTATGCAAATTGAGAATTTAATCTTTCAGTGGAGCAATCTCTTCAACATGAACTTATAGTCCACTTGAAACCCTGTGACTAGAGTCAGAAGTGAGACCTGAAATACCACAACTCTCTTTCAGTAAACTCCAGATATATTTAAGGCACCCAAAATTTCAGCAACCACCATGTAAAAAACAATGGGCTAAAATGTTATTTAAAAATAACAATTAGCCGGGTTCGGTGGCTCAGCCTGTAATCCTGCACCTTGGGAGGCTGAGGTGAGTGGATTGCCTGAGCCCACGGGTTCGAGACCCGCCTGGGCAACTTGGCGAGACCTCATCTCTACAATAAATCAAAAAATTAGCCGGGCGTGGTAGTGTGTGCCTGTAGTTCCAGCTACTTGGAGGGCTGAGGCGGAAGGATCGCCGGAGCCCAGCGGGTCGAGGCTGTGGTGGCCGGGAGCGGCTACTGCACTCCAGTCTGGGCAACAGAGTGAGACTTCAACTCAAAAAATAAAAAAAATTAAAAATAACAATTAAAGTATCACTTGGGAGAAGGGCACCTTTTTTCATAAAGTCACGCGAATTGGAATTATTTTCTTTTAAATAAATAGCAAAAACACCATCTCCCTA
>CAUYQG010099196.1:0-11306 GCA_963574415.1 Tarsius wallacei
CTTTGTTTTGACTTATAAGCCTCAACTTCACCGCAGAATAAAGAATGTAGGCCAAAGAAAGCATAATCGGTCACTCATATAGAACAGCATTGTTTCTATAATTTGAAGCTTTCTGAATGGACGGGTTCAGGCCTGGTGTAACTGTAAAAAGATTACTTAGTGAATAGACTGCATGGAAATTGTACAAAATGTTATTAACTTTAATCATTAATAGCTTAAACAGCACTATATTACTAATTGCTATTCAAAATCAAAAACCTATTTTTGAATCCCTAAGAAGGCGTCATGTGTACACAACCATGCCACCTTGTTCTCTTGCTTCGTCAAGCACGTTATACTATAGCTTTACAGTTTGAAGTATTAGCTGCATTCATAATTATGTAAATAAACTAATGAATTTGGGAAAGAGCATGTTCTCATTTTCCAGTAGTTGTTTGATATTGTTTGATATTGGAACTGTAACTTAAACGTGAGAGACATTCGAACAAAAAGTTTGATTCAGAGGCAGATCATTCTGCAAAGTTTATGGCTCAAGATAAAAGGCAAAAATAGTACCATAGGAAGTGACCGCACTGATTCCTTCTTTTCCACTTGCAAGTTTTAGAAGTTCTCAGACATCCATGGGCATCATAATTCTTGCCTAGGAACTGGGTCCATTTTTTTTCTCTCTTATCTCCTTTTCATTTTTACCTACTCATTCTTTTTCACATAGAGAATGCAGATCTCTCGACTCTGGGATTTCATCTCTGTAAGGCACTATATTTTAAGGCACAAATAGTTTCAGTATATTTGATGGAAGATCTCTGAAGTATACACAAATATGGGGACAAAGGGATATTGGCTTACATCAGAATTGATTGTAAAGAGACCCTCAAAACCCAAACGTGTCCTCAGGAACTTGGCTATTGCAATGGAAACACAGAGAAACAGTATTTCGGTCTGAAAAACAGAGAAAACTAGAGGCACTCAGGAAAGTATCTTTAGAGAATATGAACTCTCAAATAAAGAAACCAAATTACTTGGGGCACAGGTGGTGTTTCTTATCACTTAATGCCACTGAGAGTCTGGATTTGAGATGAAAGAGGAAGAGCTGGGAGATCAAGGACGGCCTGCCCAGATAGTGTTGACAAACTGGATTTGGATTTGGGGCTCATTGGCTTAGGATGGAATACTGGTTTCTTGGCCATGGAAGGTTCACGTTTCACAGGCACAGACAAAATATATCTGGCTAGGGGCTAGACTTTTAACCCAATGTAGTGGGGAAGGGAAAAAAAAAAAAAACAATCAGATACATCTGGGAAAGTAGTTATCATGAAGGGTGGCAGGTAAAAACATGAAAAGAACTAGTGTGGAAAAGGCTATGGCAACTCACAAGCGAGAGCAGGGGATAACCTTTAATATCGGTACAGGAGTACAGGGGATTCACAGGAACAACTGGGGGTGGTGATACAGGTAGGTATCCAGTCCTCTGTCACTGGGACCTGTGGAGACTTCAAAGCAAGTCAGAGATAAAGCAAGAGGCCAGGAGGCAAAGAGGCAGGAACAGGTTATAAAATTGGTCCCAGAGTGGTTTGCATTGACTATGCAAGAAGCAGGCTGTGATCTTCTCCAGGTTGCCAGGGGTTATTGAGTACTGGCTAATGTATGTGAGTAGGAGGTAGTGAGTGGAGTGTGACTTATCTGAAGGCCCAGGGCTGGGTCATAAATACATCGTGGAGTTTAACTTCACACATGTCAATAAACCTGGGTGAAATGAGGCTCAAGAATCAGAGGAAGAGATTTCTTATTGACACATTTATTTGTTCAGCAAATATGAATTGAGTGACTGCTTGGTTGGGTTGCAGAGAATAGAGCACCGAGTGAGAGAGACAAGAGCCTTGTAATGATGGAGCTTACAATAAATGGGAGAGGGAGAGACAAAAAATAAAAGGGAGAGCAATGAAGTAAATAAGAACATTCTGTATAGTGATTTGTGCTATGAAAAAAGTGATGAGATAGACTGACAAAGTCGATAAGGGCAGGTGCGTAGGTATGTTTGAGAATATAACATTTGAGTTGAGTTCTGGACTGTGAGATGAATCCATACTGTAAAGGGATAGAGGAAGAATGACCCAAGCAGAGAGAGCCACACAGACAATGGCACCAAGAGAGAACCCTACCTGCACAGTTTCAAACAGGAAATAAGCCAGAGTAGCTGGAGGGCAGTAAGTTAGAGGAAGGTGGGAAGAAATAAGGTTAGAAAGGAAGATAGAGCCAGGTCACATAGAAACTTGACAATAGTGGTGAAGAATTTGGATTTCTTTCTAAGTGCAGTAGGAAGGCATTGGCGGTTTCTCAGCAAATGAGTGACTTGATTTAACATATTATTTGGAGAGATCATGTTTCTATATGTTGAGTGGATTATTCAAGTGGGAAAGTCAAAACAGGACACTAGTTAAGAGGTTGCCACTAGTGGCAACAGGAATTAGGATAGCAGGAATGTCTGTAGAGAGAACTAGGCAGATTATAAACACACTTCCTTCATTTGCTCACATGCCTTAGTTATTCACCTCGTGTATGTCTCCACTGAAATGTCACCTACTTAAAGAGACCTTTCCTGGCCACCCCATGTATAAAAAAAGCATGCTCCGCTTTACTCACACCCCAAGTCATGCTCTAGCCCTTATGCCAATTTATTTTTTTATGACACTTATCATCTGATATCATTGTGTATTTACTTATTCATATCTGTGGTCTGTATATCTCACTAAAATATAAACTCTATGAAATCAGGGATTTTGTTCTGTTTATTTCTTTAATCCTAAGCACCTGGAATAGAAAGGCTAAATGAACACCTTGGAGGTGAAGCCAACAGAATTGCTGAGAGATGAGAGGTAAAGACTGAAAAGAACAAAGGAAGTAAGTTCATAACTCAGTTTCTGGTCTGTACTAGTTTTCAGATCCAGAGGCCGTTATAAGAAGTTGCTGGATTCCTGGGAGGGAGGACACTGAATATCACAGCAAATAGATGGTAATGATCCACCCAGTCCTTCCTCAAGGGGTCCTACAGCCATTTACTCTGGTAGCTGAATAAAAGAGTTAACTGGAGAAAGAAGGTTAACTTGGTATCTTGAGGACTGTTGAATATTGGGTCCAAATTGTCATTAAAGCCTGGGGACTAGAGGCTGATGGCCCTCTGTTACAAATGGAGATATATGGAGTTCAGGAAATGAATTGAATCCTGGCCCATGTCAGGTGCTGCCCTCAAGGACCCACTAGAGGTGATTTGAAATGGATATATGTGCTAATTGGCAGAACCTCGACATTGATTCCTTGGCCTGTGGGGTAAGAGATATCATAGTGGAGAAAGGAAATGGAAGGCTCCAAAATGGGCACGTGATAGTATAGTCAAAGAGAGTGGTGGATATTAGAAACACCATTAAAGACCTAAAGAATGCAAGAGTGGTATTTCCATTATATCCCCATTTAATTCATCAGAGTGGTTTCTACAAAACAACAACAACAAAAAAGATCCTGAAGGATGTTGTTGGACCACAGCAAAATCAACAAAGTAACAAATCCAATTACAGCTGTTATGCCAAATTTGGTTATCTTTGCCAGATCAAATTAAGTAGCATCAGTTACTTGTTATACGGCCATGAATCTGACAAATGCATTCTTTTCCATCCTTCTAAGAAAGAGGACCTGAAGTAGCTTGTAATTCACATACACAGATAACTATATTCATTTATTGTCTTGGTTCAGAGCTACACTAACTATTCTATCTCCTGCCATAATATCATCTGAAGAAACCTGGACAATTCTGGACTTTCTGGAGAATATCACATTGATTCCCAAAATTAATGACAGCATGTTAATTGACCGAGGTAAGCAAGAAGTGGCAAGAATGTTGGTGGCCTTGGTAAGACGCATGCAGTCTAGAGAATGGATGATAAACTAAGAAGACTTAAGGTCTCATCACATCAGTGATGTTTCTAGGGATCTAGTGGTCTGAAACATGCCAAGATCCCCTTCAAAGTAAAGAATGCATTTTTGCATTTCACACACCCCATTCAAGAAAGAAGTATAATAATCGATTTCTGAAGGAAGCATATTTCACACTGGAGAATTCTGACACAACCCATTGAATGGGTGTCATTATAGGCTCCCAGGTCTGAGAGAGGCCCAGAGCAAGGAAAGGCTCTGTAGCAGTCCAGACTGTGATGTGGGCCACCTTGTAGTTTGGACAACATGACCCAGTAGGCTCTATTAGAGACATCTGTGATAAGAAAAGATGTCATATGATGTTTAAGGCACGATTACTAGAATAACAATGCAGACCCCAAGGGTTCTAGAGCAAGACCATACCATATACGGCAAATAATTATACACCACTTGAAAAATAGCAACTTGGACGCTACTTGACCGTAGTAGAGATGAAAGGCCTCACAATGAAACAGCAAGTAAACATGTGATCATAGTAGAAGTCCTGGAAGAGTCACCAAGGATAAAGTCAGGTGAACCAGCCACAATTCATTGTAAGATGGAGGTAGAGATCCAGGATAGGGCATAAACAAGGCCAGAAGGGACAAGGAAGCTACACAAGTAGGTGGCTCAGACTCCCATGTCATTTCTTGCTGCCTGGCCATGCTTTTTCTCTCAGCTATGGACATGGCTGCATGAGAGTCCCTTATGATTAAGTGAAGGAGATTTTTAAAAGGGCTAAGTTTTGGATTCAAGGATGAGTCAGCTCAATATGCAGGTACAGGCCAAAAATAAGTTTTGCTACATTACTCAGTGATCGCCTTAAAGGACAGCAGTGAATAGAAATCCTCCCAACAGGTAAGGCCTCAGGTGGTACCCCTGGTCAGCCACATCACGTGAAAAGGAAAGAGGCCCATAGTAAGAATATATATGGGCTCACGGGCATTAGTAAATGGCTTGGCTGGTTGGTCAAAGCCTGGAAAGAGAAAGACTAGACAAGGAAATCAGGGAAAGAGGCATGTGAATAGTCCTAAGCGAGTGAACACAATGTGAAAATTTTTGTATCTAAATTATCCAAGAGCATCAACCAGAAACAAAACACTAAAATATCAAGTAGACAGGATGACTTAGCTAGTTGACATCAGTGAGTCTCTGTCATTGGTCATGCCATTGTGGCACAATAAGTGTGTGAATGAAGTACCCTAGTAACATTGCTAGAAGCTTTCCATGGGTACAACCATGTGGGCCTCACTCACCAAAGCTGATCTAGATGCTCCCACTGACAAATATCCAATCCTCCACCACCATATAAGTGCTAAGTCCTTGATATGACCCCATCCCTCAAGGAGATAAGCAAGCCACTTGGTGGCAAGTTGATTAAATTGGACTCCTTCCATCTGGAAAGGACAGTGACACATATTGTGGGTGTGAGTTTGTCTTTCCTGACTGCGGGGACTCACCTGAATTATTATCCAAAGGTTATAAAAGTGTTCGATCTATTGACTTAGGATATTGTGTAACGATGCATTGAACCAAAGATCTCCAAGTGTGGTCTCTGAGGTGGCAGCATCACCATTACTTGGGAACTTATTAGAAATGCAAGTTTTTGGGTCTCATTGCAGACTTACTGAATGAGACTCTAAGGAAAGGCTCAGAAATCTATACTTTAATAAGGCTTTCAGGTGATCTGGATGTACACAAATCTTAGAGAACCATGCTTTACAGCAAAAAAAAAAAAAAAAAAAGACATAATAGTGGGCATATGACCATGATATCTGGTTATCTTATATACTGCAACACTAAGAAGCTACTAGGCTGAAGGAGTGATGAAATGGTCTATCGAAAGCATAGTACCTGCTTGGAAGTACTACCTTTTGTAAAAGAGATGTCATCTTCTAGGGTACAGGATGTACCCTCTGTCTTTCTAAATCAGAATTCCATGAGAGAGTTAAGTCATACTGAAAAAGATTTGAGTAACCATTTTCTCCATTCTCCTGAGGATATTCCATAGCTAATATTATCTTAGACTTTTAGGAAGAAATTTAATTCATTATGCACGAAGGATGTCTTAAGGCATTAGAGTTTAATCAACTTGGAGAATCCTTGTTTAGAATAGCTGCCATACATCAATGACCATTGTACTGTGCTATGGCCCCAATAAGTAGAATAAATGGGTCTAGAAAACACGGGGTGGAAGCAAGAGTGGACTTGCTCCCCATCACTCCTAGTGACCCACCTGGGAAATGTGTGCTTCCTGTCCTTACAACTCTGGGCTCTGTGAGTCTAGAAGTCCTAGTTCCCAGAGAATGTGTTTCAGGACAAAGAAGGAGTAAATCAAGAAAGAGAAAATATTTTATCTGGAAAGAAGTGAATGAATGCAATGGGAAGGGAAAGAATGAAATAAGTTTTAGGGTAATAATTGCACAACCTATATTGAGAGCAATTCTTACAGTTTGAAATAACAGGATGGAGATCTTAGGGAGCAGGCATCCAAACTCAGTGGGGTAGACTCTATGGAAGGTAATATGATGAAGCACCCAGAGAGAATTAAGGATGTGCATCTGAAAATTATACATCTCTATGTCTCAGTCTCAGGTAGAAATAGACATTGGGAAGGAAAAAGAGAGCAGGAGCTAGGGATAGCAGATGCTCTCCTCGCTACGCATGGGGAAGGCCTGAACAAACATGAGGAAAACTAAGGAGTGAATCATGAAGTTCAGGGGGCGAGGGGACACGCTCAAGAGAGAGGAAATGAGCACAAAGGAATAGAAAGAACATTAGTATGTATGTCAGCAGGAGAGAGGAGGAATGTTCAGTATTTGAGGAATAAGATGCATGAACAAAGTCAATGTAAAGAGAGAGAGTCAACCAACTTCTAGAGACACAAAATGGGAGTGCCAGACAGTGCTGGGTACCCATCTGAGATTTGTGTTTATAAATTTAAAATGAGACTACTCGGTATGATTTTTTTCTCGCAGCTATGTTAAGACTTAGGGATATAGACACAGCATAGCATATAATCAGGACCAGAATTTAGCCAGATGATGGAGAGAAGCAAGTGCAAGAGATTTGGGATGTTTGTCAGTTGTTCTACTGATGGAATTTAAGCTAGCTAAGGAGGAAAGTGAGGACATGGAGGAGGAGGATGGGTAGTGGAAAATTTCTAGGTTCAATAGATTAAAAAAGACCTAACCCTATAGGAGGGAATGCAGTTTAGCTACATGTCAAGAAGCTGTACACCTGTATAGAAATATAGAAACTTGAAGATGAAAACACCAGACGGGCATATGGGTGGTTTTAAGAAGGAGAACACACTCGGGGCCAGCTGGCAGACAGGATACCTTCCTGACCCAGATCTCAAACAGCCTAGAAGCTTACGCCAACCAGGAGGGCACCTGCAGGGAGTCTCATTTGGCTAAAAGTAGAGCGTCTGACAAATTCTCATCTTTTTCTACTGACAGAATCATCAATCAGTAAGTGGAGGGAAAGGCAAGGGGAGTTTCTGCTTTAACAAGGAAGAATGTCTTGGTGAAAGTGAAATTGATGGGAATTTGGAAAGAAAATTGTCTGATTCCTTTAACTGCTTTAATGAGCCCAATTCTCCCACTTCATGAGATCATTGAATCCATTCTTGATTTTTGTGGAATTGTGAAAAAATAGAATAATATTGACATAGGTAAAGGTTCTGACTTTAAGACAAAAGGTAGAATCTGCAAAGTACCAAAGGACTATTGGAGAAAAGGATACTTAGATGAAAAATAAATGGTTTCTGACCTTGCCTAAAGAATGTAGATTAGTCAACAAGAGGATGCTTTCTGGAGGCAGTTGACAGAAAGCAGAGGCAAAGAGTTAACATCAGGAAGCTATAATCTCAGTCCCAAATGGCCTCAAAATGTTGATATGATGAACTAAACCTACATATGGCAATAAATTGGTCTAAAATAGCTTTTTTACTGTATACTTATATGGATTAATATTTATATACCCTATTTCTAATCCCTAAAGCAACTCTGTAGCTTGAACTTCTCATACTTATCTTACAGTTGAAGAAACTGAGGTTAAACAAAGTAACTGACTTTCCCAAAGTCATAGAGGATATGACAGAGTCAAGATTCAAACCCAGGTTATTCTTTCTCCAAAGACCATTTTATAGTGTTACTTACATCTGAAAAATAACTTGACATAAAGTATGTGTGAGAGTGAGCTTTGCAGTGATAAGTAAAAAGAGACAGTAAGTGAAAGAAAAAAAAAAAGGACAGGTGTTAATTGGCAGTAAGCTCATTCAGAACCAACAGTATAATTTGTTCATCAAAAAAAAAAACTAACATGGTCTTGGCTTATAACAACCTAGGTTTAGAATCTTGAATGGTTTACCATGTGTCTCAGACTATAGTATTGTGCTTAACTCATGCTTGAAAAGAAATATAGACAAGATCATAGTTGTAAAGGAATGTCCAATTTGATGGGAACTCTAAATCATGTTGAAAACTCATTGAGGGAAGTAGGCACTTGGAGAAGATAGAGAATATGATATCTTTCCTAAAATATTTCCTGGCCTTTCTTTTGAAATTTAGAATAAGTTTGTATGACACCCAAATAGCAGAATAAAGACTAATTGATAAAAGTTCAGGATCCAAAGAAAATATGTTGTTCCCCATTCTAATATGTTTGTCAACTATTGAGCACAGATATCATGAAGGCACTTCAAGCCTTAGATGGGCAATTGTGTTACATGATTTTTATGTTTCCTTCCAACACTGGGATTCTATGATTCCATTACTTCTTATTTTAAAACATTAAATTTCTTCATATACACAACTATATAAATTTATAATACATGAATGTGGTATATTATACTTGATTGTCTAAAAATATAAAGTCTGATGCTTTTCTTTATTTTTTAATTGTATTCCCCCTCTTCTTCCCACACCACACATTTCAACATCTTCACACCCCCAAGTGTGGCAATTTCTTAAAATAAGATAACAATGATGTCTGCCATATCCACTGGCTTTTTCTTTCATGAAAGAGTTCTCTGCAGCATGCAATGCTGTTTGATAGCATTTTACCCATAGCAGAACTGCTGTCAATATTAAAGTCAATTCTCTTAAACCCTCCCATTATTTTATCAACCCAATTTATATAATATTCTAAATAATTCGTTGTCATTTCAATAATGTTCATAATGTCTTCACCAAGAGTAGTTTACATTCTGAGAAACCACTTTTTTTTTGCTCAACCATAAGAAGCAACTCTTTATCCATTCAAGTTCTAGCATGAGATTGCAGCAATTCAGTCACAGCTTCAGGTTCCATTTCTAGTTTTAGTTTTCCTGCTGTTTCTACCATATCGATAGTTACTTCATCCATTGAAGTCTTGAACTCCTCAAAGTCATCCATGAGGGTTGAAATCAGCTTCTTCCAAACTCCTATTCATGCTGACATTTTGACCTCCTCCCATGAATTACAAATGTTCTTCTTAATGTCATGTAGAATGGTGAATCCTTTCCAGGAGGTTTTCAATTTACTTTGTCCAAATCCATCAGAGACAGCATTATTTATGGTAGCTACAGCCTTATAAAATGTATTTCTTACATAATAAGACTTGAAAGTCAAAATTACTCCTTGATTCATGGGCTGAAGAATGGATGTTATGTTAAAAGGCATGAAAACAACATTCATCTCCTTGTATATCTCCATCAGAACTCTTGGGTGACTATGTGCATTGTCAATGAGCAGTAATATTTTGAAAGGAATCTTTTTTTCTGAGCAGTAGTTCTCAACAGTGGCCTTAAAATATTCAGTAAATCATGCTATAAACAGAAGTTCTATAATTGAGACTTTATTGTTCCATTTATAGAGCACAGTCAGAATAGATTTAACATATTATTAAGGGACCTAAAATCTTCGGAACAGTACATGGGGCTGACTTCAACTTAAAGTCACCAGTTGCATTTGTCCCTAACAAGAGTGTTAGTATGTCCTTTGAAGATTTGAAGCCAGGTATTGACTTTTCCTCTTCAGCTATCAAAGTCCTAGATGTCATCTTCTTCCAGTATAAGGCTATTTTGTCTGCATTGAAAATGTGCTGTTTAGTGTAGCTACCTTTATCAATGACCTTAGCTAGATCTTCTGGATAACTTGCTGCAGCTTCTCCATCGGCACTTGCTGTTTCATACTTTCCATTATGAAGATTACATCTTTCTTCAACCTCATGAACCAACCACTGCTAGCTTCCAACTTTTCTGTTACAGTTTCCTCAAATCTCTCTGTCTTCATAGAATTGAAGGGAGTTACAGCCTTGCTTTGAATTAGGCTTTGGCTTAAAGGAACGTAGTGGCTAGATAATTGAGAGCAAGGTGTAGACAGGTCAAGAAGAAGAAGAAGCAGTGGTGGAGGCCATTTGCTTAAATACTTGTTAAAGTTCAAAATCTGTTTTTGCAAGCAGCAGGAGTTTAATGTGGTGAGTGGACCTGGATAAAAATGCTCAAGCAGAGACAGATAATTTTCTTGTTCAAAACTCTTTAGTGAAGGCTTACTGCCTAAATAGCAAAGTCTCAGGTGTTTTAATATGGAAATAATTCAAGGTCTTCTAAAATCTTCTGAGTTTTCCTTCCTAACTTTGCACGCTCTGCTCCTTTATTGCTCCTCAAACTCCCTTCATCTGGTTTTTTTCCTGGAATGCCTTTCTCCTGCCTCTCCTTCTCTAAAAATTCTATTCATTCTTAAAGTCTCTGTTTCTCTCAATGCTGTCCTGACCACTTTAACCTGATATAAACTCTTCTTATTCTGAAGTCACACAGTAATTATTATTTGCCCATGCATTTGGCAATTGGTAATTGTCTCCTTGAGATTCCACTAGAAACAAATCCCCCCCACCAAGCCAGCTTAAGCAATAAAGACATTTATTATCTCACATAGCAGGAAGCCCTGGGTTAGGACAGGCTCCAAGGTTGATTCAGGTATTTAAAATGTCATCAAAGATCCATGTTTTCTCCACTTTGCTATCCAGTGTCTGGTTTCTTTATGGTCATAAGATAGCTGTCAAAAGAAGCCAGGACCACACTCTTTTTTTTTTTTTTTTTGAGTTGGAGTCTCACTCTGTCGCCCAGACTGGAGTGCAGTGGCCGCTCCTGGCCACCGCAACCTCGACCTGCTGGGCTCCGGCGATCCTTCTGCCTCAGCCTTCCAAGTAGCTGGAAGTACAGGTGCGCGCTACCACGCCCGGCTAATTTTTTGATTTATTGTAGAGATGAGGTCTCGCTTGCCCAGGCGGGTCTCGAACCCGCGGGCTCAGGCAATCCACTCACCTCAGCCTCCCAAAGGCGCGGGATTACAGGCTGA
>CAUYQG010099201.1:0-33711 GCA_963574415.1 Tarsius wallacei
AGACAGTCCCAAATGTCAACCCAGTGTTCTCTCACTAACCTTCTGGTGACTCACAAAGCATTTAGCACACCTGCATGCACAGGTGACTTTTTTTTTTTTTAAAGAGACAGGGTCTTGCTTTGTCACCCAGGCTGGAGTGCAACGGGAATGACAGCTCACTGCAGCTTCCCACTCCTCTGCTCACGTGATCCTACTGCCTCAGCCTTCCGCAAAGCTAGGACTACAGGCACAGGCCACCATGGCTGGATAATTGTTTTTATTTTTTATAGAGATAGAGCCTGGCTATGTTTCCCAGGCTAGTCTTGAGATCCTGGCCTCAAGCAATCCTCCCGCCTCAGCCTCCCCAGGTGCTGGGATTTCAGGCAAGAGTCACCACGTCCGGCCTTAGCTGTTTATTAATTAACTGTCATTTGCTGAAAACTTGTATGTGCCAGGTACTGAATTACATACTTTATATTCACTCAAGACAATTCTGCAAAGTTTTGTTGTCTGTGATTTTCTTTTTCTTTTCTTTTTTTTTTTGAGTTGGAGTCTCACTCTGTCGCCCAGGCTGGGGTGCAGTGGCACACTCACAGCCACCCCAGTGTCGACCTGCTGGGTGCAGGTGATCCTTCCACCTCGGCCTTCCAAGTAGCCAGAACTACAGGCACGCACTACCACGCCCGGCTAATTTTTTGATTTTTTGTAGAGATGATGTCTCGCCAAGTTGCCCGGGCTGGTCTTGAACCCATGGGCTCAGGCCATCCACTCGTCTCGGCCTCCCAAAGTGCTGGGATCAAAGACTGAACCACTGAGCCAGGCTATTTGTGGTTTTCTTTTTTCTTTTTTTTTAGTTGGAGTTTTACTCGTCACCCAGGCTGGAGTGCAGTGGCACACTCACAGCCACTACAGCCTCAACCCGTTGGGCTTAGGTGATCCTTCTGCCTTTTTTTTTTTTTTTTTTTAATGAAAGAGAAAACTGAGTTTCAGAGAGGTTAAGTAATTTGTTCAACATTATTACATAGCTTATAAATGGTACAGCTGAAATCTAATCCTGGCATAACAATACAATAACTTTTACTCTTTCTATGAGAAACATATAACTTACGCCTTATAAATTTCAAATTGAGGGTGCCAGGTGACTGTGGCCTAGCACAGCTGAGCTGGTTATTGGAAAACAGAGTAAATGAATAATTCAGATACGCTAGAATATCGGCTCATTTCATTGCAGAGAATTTTGGGAAAATTGAATTAAGGTAAAATTATTAGGCAGCGTTGAAAAAGCATCCCTTCCCAATGCTTAGAGAGTAAGAAATCCCCCTCAGCTTGGGGAGTGTAAGCGTTTTAATGCCATCAGGCTTTTGTAATTCTTATTTTAAATAATGGCCCATTAATTTAAAAAAAATTAAAAGTGGATTTTGTTTTTTATAATAGATTGAGATTGAAAGAAAAATTGAGAAGATGATAGAGCTTCTGTGACCCCCTACACCCAAATTCTGTTAGTAACATCTTACATTAATGGTGTATTTTTAAAATAAAAATAGCGAAGCAATATTTATACATTATTATTAGCCTAAGATCATAGTTTATCCAGATTTCCTTAGTTTTTACCTACTTCCTTTTCCCCTCCAGGATCCCAGCCAGGGTACCTTATCGCATTAGATTTAGTCATAATGTCTCTTTAGTTTTCCCTTGGCTGAGAGGGTTTTTCAGACTTTCATTGTTTCTGATTACCTTGACACTTTTGAGGAGTACTGGTCATGGATTTTGAAAGAAGTGAGAGGATGCCCCTCTACTGGGATTTGTCTGTTGTTTTCTCATGATTAGACTAGTGGTGATGAATTTCTGGGAGGAAGCTCACAGAGGTAAAGCACCACCATGTCATGCCAGGCGCGATGGCTCATGCCTATAATCATTATCCCAGCACTTTGGGAGGTGGAGGCGAGAGGACTGCCAGAGCCCAAGGGTTTGAGGCCAGCCTGGACAACTTGGTGAGACCTTGTCCCTACAATCAATAAAAAAAATTAACTGGGTGTGGTGGCACGTGCCTACAGTTCCAGCTACTTGGAAGGCTGAGGCTGAAGGATCGCCTGAGCCCAGCAGGTCAAGACTGCGGTGACCATGAGCGTGCCACTGCACTGCAGCCTGGGCGACAGAGTGAGACTCCAACTCAAAAAAATAAAAAAAAGAACCACTGTGTCACATCATATCAAAGGTTTATACCAGTAAGTTGGCTGATGTGGTATTTGTCACGTTTCTCCACTTTAAAGTTATTATTTTGCCCTTTACGTACTGTATTCTTTGGAAGTCACTACGCATATCCCAAACCTAAGAAGCAGGGTTCTCATTAACTTTTAAAATAGTCTTATTCATTTCTTCCAACCTCTTAAAATGATTTACTCTTGTTTGGCCTCATTTTATACCATTTATGCTTATCAGTCTATCTCCTCTACTATTTTTCCCAACCAATTAAAACATCGTAGACTTTCAGAGCTCACAGACCATGTATCACAATTTGTCCTTTTGGGAATGGGTTGCCAAAGCCAGATGGAGCAGAAATATATGTATTGAAAGAATTTCCTATTTATGATTTCCCCAAAGCAAGGATGTAGTCATCAAGGGGAGAATCAGAAGTTGCTGGGGGTCCTAAAATTTATTTTGGGGTCTAGTTTTGTTTTTACTTTGAATGACACAAAAGATGGGCATCGTCTTTTTTGTAGCAAAGTCTTAAGAACCCCTCATGTTTTGTAGAAAAGCTGAAGAGGTGAAGTGAGTCGTTTCAGGACACAGAGGTCGATTCCAAGGAAACAGGGTCTGCTGGTTGCAAATAGAAACAGACATCTGCCGGGCTCGGTGGCTCAGCCTGTAATCCCGTGCTTTGGGAGGCTGAGGTGAGTGGATGGCCTGAGCCCACGGGTTCGAGACCCCCTGGGCAACTTGGCGAGACCTCATCTCTACAATAAATCAAAAAATGAGCCGGGCGTGGTAGCGCTCGCCTGTAGTTCCGGCTACTCAGAAGGCTGAGGCGGAAGGATGGCCGGAGCCCAGCAGGTCGAGGCTGCGGTGGCCGGGGGCGGCCACTGCACTCCAGTCTGGGCGACAGAGTGAGACTCCGACTCAAAAAAAAAAACAAAAAAAACTTCCTTTAATATATCCCTTAGCATATTTTCCACTGAAGAATATCTTTTATGTTCGTCCCTGGGGTGAATTTAGCCTAATCCATCCTGACTACCAGCTCTGTCACCTATGTTGATTGGGGGAACATTCTTTTAGAAAAAATTGAACTCTGCTTTCTGAATTCTTTCACTCACAAACAAACAAATATAGGCATATGTGACCTACAGGTAAGATATGCCTAAATCATCTAGAAACGACATTCATATCATTAGTTAAATAGTAGTTCAAGTCAAAGGTACACTGCTCACTTTGATCAGTTAGTTTACTTTTCACTACAATAAGTTGACCATTAGACAATTTTTAGTTATATTTTTAATGTAACTTTTAATTATCAAATTATTTAAATTTACTAAAATATACTGTAAAATGTTTTTTTAAAACAGAAGCATGCAAAGAAAAAAAAAATGCCCTCATTAGCCCACAGACAGAAGTGATTAAAATTTGAAACACTTAGGAAGATAACAGTTGTGTTTACATCTAAGAGATTATTTTACGGTTATTTATTTTGCTTTTCTCTTCTTAACACTGAAGTCCAAACAAATGCTTGTGTATAAAACACTGAAGAAAGGATATTACCTCCATCTCAAGTTTCTCTCCTCCTTTGACATCTCTGTCCTCCTCCTCATCATCACAATGAATCAGCTGCCCTTGGTGTTTTATAGGTAAATCTGTGTTCGTAGCAGATGTCTGTTTTGAGTTGAAGTCTCACTCTGTCGCCCAGACTGGAGTGCAGTGGCCGCTCCCGGCCACCGCAGCCTCGACCTGCTGGGCTCCGGCGATCCTTCCGCCTCAGCCTTCCGAGCAGCCAGAACTACAGGCGCGCGCTACCACGCCCGGCTGATTTTGTGATTTATTGTAGAGATGAGGTCTTGCTTGCCCAGGCGGGTCTCGAACCTGCGGGCTCAGGCAATCCACTCACCTCAGCCTCCCAAGGCGCGGGATTACAGGCTGAGCCACCGAGCCCAGCTTAAAGGAAGTTTTTAACAGACACGTTTGTTTTATTTATTTTATCCAATGTTCAACAGAAGACCACCAATGGATATTTCCTGGTAGTGAAAGGGATCAGCAAAGGAATCATATTCATATACGGTCACTGGAGCACTCGGCAGTGGTGACAAGAGGGAACAAAAAGACAATGATGTAGCCCAATGTTTTTAATATATTCAGGTATGAGAATCTCTTTTGAAAGTCAAAAGATTTTGCGGTGGCTCAGCCTGTCATCCCGGCACTTTGGGAGGCTGAGGAGAGAGGATTGCCTGAGCCTGGGGGTCCAAGACCAGCCTGGCCAACTTAGTGTGACCTCGTCTCTACAATAAATTACAAAATTAGCCAGGCGTGGTAGCGCACACCTGTAGTTCCAGCTCCTTGGAAGGCTGAGGCGGAAGGATCGCCGGAGCCCAGCAGGTCGAGGCTGCGGTGGCCGGGAGCGGCCACTGCACTCCAGTCTGGGCGACGGAGTGAGATTCCAACTCAAAAAAAAAAAAAAAGGAAAACTGAATATTGCATGTTCTCACTTGTAATTGGGAGCTAACACTGGATACGCACGGGCATAACGATGGGAACAACAGACATCGGGGACTCCTAAAGCAGGCAGGAGGGCGGAAGGCAAGGGTTGAAAAACCACCCACTGGGTACCATGTTCACCACTTGGGTGGTGGACTCAGTAGAAGCCCAGACTTCACACTCATGCAGTATTTGTTACCTGGGTAACAAACTTTCACACGTACCCCTTGAATCTGAAATAAAATAAGAACGATCAGTTAGGAGTACTATTAACCACATAACGTCACTATAGCTTCCATGTACATTTGAAACACCAGTGGCAAATATGTGTAAAGACACATATCTATTAAGTCTGTAGAGAATGCTTGCTGCATAGGGCCTCGCAATAAGCCCTGGGACCCCAAGGGTCCCCCTCATCAGGAAGGCGTGTGCTGCTGCTTCTGCCTTCCCTGCCCAGCCCTACCTTCCTGAGCCAGATCTTTGCTTCCAGCAGAAGAGCTGTTACACTTGGACTTCCTCATCCTCTTCCTGTCTTCAGTGAACTCCATCATAAAGAAGTGCAGAGGGAGCTCTATGTGGACCGGTGGTTTTGGCCTGGTTGCAGTTATGGTGCTCTTCCAAAGTCCAAGCAACTCTTGGTAACACTGGCCATTGCCTCCTCTGTCACCTCCACGTACCCTGCCCTCCTAACCTTTTGAAGATGTACGACTCTGAGAGTAGAGAGTAGTAAGACTGAGCAGTAATAGTAGACAGTGTCAGTCATCTTGGTGCCTTGGGTCTGTCCCTGCCCACGGCACAGAGCTGGCTCAAGTGAAAGAAGCGTGTGAGCTCTGGGTTCAGACTCACTCCTGAGCTTGTTCAAGGGTCATATTGCCTTATTCTGGTTTCTTAGATATGATGCATGGGGTATTTTGTCCTCTGTAAAGGCCTTGGTTTTTGGTAGATCTGTTCTCCATCCCCAACCCTAGATTGCCCTGAAAGCAGTTCTGATTTTCTAACAGGAAGCCCTGGGGAAAATTCCACACTTTGCCTTCCTCACCTGCCCATCTGGTTAGCTCACTCCCAGCCTCAGGGTGAAACCTGGATTTGTAAACACACACACACACACACACACACACACACACACAACCCTGGGTTTTCTCTCTTTTTTTCCTCCCTAACCCACACCAGCAAAACCAAACCAAAATGCAAACCTGTCACCAAATTCCTAACATCAGAAATTCTTTGGGCTAGGCTTTGACTTTTGGTGAAACTGCAAATACCCTTAAAAGCACTGGTCACTGGTTAAGCCTCATCAGTAAGTTTCCCTGAATGAGCTTTTCAGATCCTTTCGTGCTGGCAGATTTCAGTAGTGAGAGGAAGAAAAGAGAACCAGGAATCTTCCTCTCTTTATTTTCACCAACAGTCAGGCGACGCAAACAGGGAAAACTAAAAGTTAGACAAATTAAGATTAAAATTACTGTTCCAGCCGTACTGTCTCTCTGATTCACGATGCAGTAACTGAAAGTTCTTTTCTAGAGCAGATACGTGTATAAGCAGCTTACCCACAGATTGTAATTTAGATCCCGCTGGAGGTAGCCAGCGTGTAAAGAGACCCCTGAGAGGTGCTCGAGATGGGGCCATCGGGAAGAGTCAGTGAGCTGTGAGCCCATTGATGCAGTGAACACTTAGCTTGCTACTTCCCGGCGCTGTTCTATGAGATTTATAGCTAAGAGACAGGTGCTGCTGAAACCCCACATTTAGCAGGTAAGGAAATCAAGGCCCAGAACGATTGAATAACTTGTCCAACCCATTCAGTAATCGGCCAGGGCCAAGTGATCGACCCAAACAGTGTGGTTCCAAACAACACCCTCCACCAGCACTCTGTGCTGTGAACCAGAGGCATAAAGCCAAACTGCATCCTGGTTCTAGTTCAAGTGCTGCCTGTAGCTGTGTGACTTTAGGGCAGGTCAGCTGACGTCTCTGGCCTCGGTTCCTCACTTCCTTTCACTGTAAAAAGAGAAGATGGGAATAGATGACTCTGCTCCGTCATTCGGTGATTCCATATGGAACACGTATGGCCGAGAAACTTGACAGCCTGTGCAAGTCATAGAGTGAAGTTGAGGAGAGATCTTGTCTCTCTCCACCCCTACCTCCAAGGTTTGGTGTGTTCAGAGTTGCTTTTGTGCTCTCCTTTCCTTACCCTCCTTGTTAGTTCATTGTAATGAAGTAACCCCAAATCTGAGAGGGCTTGCGCATAACGCTTACCTCTTCCAAAGAAGTCACCTGGAGGCCCAGCGGGGAATGACATTGGTTTATTGAAACTTATGGGACGCACCGATGGTGGCTGGTCACTGAAGAGAAATCCATACCTTGGAACAGCCCAGGAAATAGTTTTATAATCGAACAAGTTAATTATTCCAATTATTATTATTATTATTATTCCAATTGCTATATGGTCTCTGCAGTTTCAATTCAGCTTTGTTCCATCATCTGCACCCCCTGACTCATGAACTGGAATATCTGTATCCTTCAGAGACCAGCCTTGGCCAGAGGCCACTACATGAGGGAGGGGGAAAAATGAAGCTATGTATGGGGGAAAACAGTGTATGGCCAGACAATACCTCACATGAACGTAGATCTGATAGTAATAGAACTGATAAGAAAGGGTGCTTTTGGAGTGAGTCAAAAAAGGGGGGGGAAGGGAAGAGGCATTGGAATTAGTACCGAGTTTGAAACTTGCCTCAAAATAGCAGTATGACTGTGGCTAAGTTAATTATCTTCTCTGAGTTTCAACTTCCACATCTGTAGAAGTCAGAATAATCACTCAAAGGGATTTTGTAGAGATTCGGCAAGATAATGCGTGTGAAGAGCCCAGGACAGAGCCTGGCACAAAGTAGGTGCTCATTAAGTTTTAGTTCTAGTTCCATCTTCTATCATTCTCTCCTCTCAATAGGTGACATACAAAAGCCAGAGTTGTGATGGCAGTAGGGATGTCATGGGACCACACACCCTCCTCTATTGTCCTACTTTCAAGACAGCCCTTGGTCTAGGCAAAAGGGAGTTACAGACTTTCTGTAGACACCTCTTGAGGTATTTGCCTAACTCACACCAATTCTCTCTTCTTTAGAAATGGCCCTGATACATAGAGGCTTTCAGATGAAAACTACAAAAAAAAAACAAAAAAAAAAACTTAAATAGGTTTAAGTAATCAAGAACATTTGACTGGCTGATAGAACTGAAAAGCCAGTAGGGTGTGAGCTTCAGGTGAGGCTTACTTCAGTCGCTCAGTGATGGTACTAAGAATCTCTGTTTTTCTTCCAGGCTGTTGGGTTAATACTTGACCCCTCCAGGTCACCAGCTGGCAGCCAGCAGCTTCTGAAAGGAACTACGTGCTTTCTCATTGACATCCAGCAAGGCAGAAAGAGCAGCTTTGCAAGTTTTCAGCAGAAGCTTGGAGAGTCACTCTGATTGGATGGGTTTAGGTCACGTGCCCTTCTTGGACTCAATCTCCATATCCCAGGAGATGCTGGTTGGCTTAGCCAAGGTCATATGCTTCCTCTCTAGGGGGAGTAGAGAGTATATTTCTTGAATCCTCAAACAGAAATCAAGTGTTCTTGAGAAGGCGGAAGGGAATAAACTAATGTCTGGTGAATACCTGACGAATTTTGAACAGAAAGACCTGAGCTCGTTAGAGCTGAGTCAAGTTAATGGTATTGCTCTAAAGGCTGGCCTGGAAATCTTGCTGCTGTTTTCCAGAGCTGCTCTGCCTTATATGGTACCCAAGTCTTGGTGGTTCATTTTCTTCTTTTAATTATTGATTAGTTAATATATATTTTTTGAGATAGGGTCTTACTCTGTCGCCCAGGTTGCAGTGCACTGGCATGATCCAGCTCACCACAGCCTCGACTTCCTGTGCACAAGTAGCAGAGACTACAGTTGCATGACACCACACCTACCTAATTTTTTGATTTTCTTGTAGAGTCGAGGTCTCATTTTGTTGCCCAGGCCGGTCTCAAACTTCTGCACTCAATTTTCTCATTTTGGCTTCCCAAGGTGCTGGGATTACAGGCAAGAGCCAGGCGCCCAGCCCAATTTCTCATTTTAATCTGTAAGTGTTTCGGTTTTCTATTACTACATAACAAACAACCCTAATGTTAGTGGCTTAAACCAACCACTGCTTTATTATTTCACAAAACTCAAGCAACCTTGGGTGCACCTGGTCAATACTATACTCTGCATGATATTGGCTGAGGGTCCAGTCCCCTGGTCTAGAAATGTCCAAGACTGGCTGAAAACATCTGTGATCGTTAGTTTTATACGTCAACTTGGCTATATTACCCAGTTATTTAATCAAACATGAATTAGGTGTTGCTGTGAAAGTCTTTTGTAGATGTAGTTAACATCTACTACTAGTTGATTTTATGTAAAGGGAGTTACTTTTGATCATGTAGGTGAGCCTTATCCAGTCAGTTGAAAATCCTAAAAGGCAAAAACTGAGATTTTTCTGGAGATGAAATCTGCCTCAAGGCTACAGTGTTAACTCCTGCCTGAGTTTCCAGGCTGCCTGAGGGTCTGACACATTTCAGACTTCAGATTTACCAATTGTCATAAATGCATGAGTCATTTCTCTAACTTCTGACCTCAAGTTACCCTCCGCCTCAGCCTCCCAAAGTACTGAGACTATAGACGTGAGCTATCCTGCTCAGCCTGGGTCAGTTCCTTAAAAAATATGTCAATCTGTCTATTGGTTCTATTTCTCAGAAGAACCCTCACCGATACAATATCTGATCAGAAAAGGAGGCCCAAACGCTACTTGTGTGGTGACTATTTGTATACCTAATCTTGACTTGTACCCCACATCTTTAAAATAAAAAACAAACATCTAATCAGGGATGACCCATCTGGGCAAAATGAGCAAAGCTGGGTGGAATGAGAGAAGAAAACCATGGGAGAGGATAATGGAAGTCAGTCACCAAAAATCAGTTATACATTTTCTCTTTGGGTGTGTGTATGTGTCAGAACTTTTTAGAAAATCCCAATTTTTTTCAACCTCTGATGAGTAGCAAATTAGAATAAAGTAGGCGAGAAGTTCAAGATTATATGAATATCACAAATTAGTTAGTTTTTTGTTTTTGTTTTTTTTTGAGTCAGGGTCTCACTCTGTCACCCAGACTAGAGGGCGGTGGCCTGATCACGGCTCACCACAGCTTTGACCTCCTTGGATTCAGGCAATCCTTCCCCCTCAGCCACCCGAGTAGCTGGGACTACAGGTGTGTACCACCATGCCCAGCTAATCTTTTGACTTTTGTAGAGACAAGGTCTCACCATGTTGCCTAGGCCAGTCTTAAACTTCTGGGCTCACGTGATCCTTCTGCCTTGGCCTCCCAAAGTGCTGGGATTACCGACCTGTGTCACCACACTTGTCACAAACTAGTTAAATATTGAATCAATCCAAAATATTTCTTAAACACTGTCTATGAGTCCATAGCTATGTTTGGTATATTGGGGGTAGAAGGAGGAATCCCCAGAGGTGCATGCTCCATGCACCCAAGTGTCTCAGCTGTACTGGCGGGAGATAAAGCAGACACATGAGAGTCAAGTACAAGAGCCAGCCCTATCTCCACCTGCAGCACTCCCACTTATTCTTCCTGATCAATTCCCACTCTGTCTCTTCCTTTCCCCTAACTTCATCCATGCTACTAGACAGTTACTTTTTATCCTTTTCTGCATTCTTATAGCTCCTTATGGCTACATTCAATATATGTATCATTTGCTCCAGAGGATGGTAGCTTTTTGTTCTATGTTGTAAGCTGCGGGTAGAGTTCTAAGATGACCTCCATGATCCCCTTGTATGGTCCCCTCCCACTGGGTGTGAGCAGGACAGTAAATACGATGAGGTATTGCTCCTGTGATTAGGTTACACGACATGGCAAAGGGATTTTGCAGGTATAATTAAGGTGCCAAATCAGTGAACCTTAAGATAGTGAGATAACCCTTGGTGTGACCGACTGGATCAGGTCAGCCTTTGAAAGAGATGAGGCTCTTCAAAAGAAATTTGGAGGGTGAGAAGAATTGGGTGCAAGGGAGAGAACCCAGTGCTCAATTAGAGAGGAAGGGGCCACACAGCAAGGAGTGCGGGCATTGTCTAGTGTCTGAGAACAGACCCTGGCTAACAGCAAGGAGGGAACGTCAGTCTTACAGCCTCAAGGAACTGAATTCAAGCACATGAGCTTGAAATGGGATCCCAGCTCCAGGTGAGAATATAATCTGTCCTGATACCTCAACTTAAGCCCTGTGAGATTCTAAGTAGATTAACCATATGTGCTGTACCTTGCCTTCTGACCCATATAACTGTGAGCTGAAAACGAGTGTAGTTGTAAACTGCAGAATTAGTGATGATTTGTTAAACAGCAGTAGAAACAAACACAGCATGAGTCACTTCGTGACATGGATACATTTTGGGAAATGCATCGTTAGGTAATTTTTGTCGCGTGAACATTATAGAGTGTGCTAACACAAACCTGGATGATGTCGTCTCCTACACACCTAGGCTGTATGGGAGAGCTGATTGCTCTTGGAATGCAAACCTGTCTGGCATATTACTGTACTGAATGCTGCAGGCAGGTGTAACATAATGGTCAGTATTTATGTATCTAAACATAGCAATGGTGTAGTAAAAATACAGTATAAAAGACAAACCATGGTATACTTCTAGAGTGCACTTACTATGAAGGAAGTTTGCAGGCCTGAAAGTTGCTCTGGGTGTGTGGTGAATGAATGTGAAGGCCTAGGATATTACGTTAGCTACTGTAGGCTTTATAAACGCTGTACACTTGGGTTATCCTAAATTTCTTCAAAATTTTTTTCTTTGCTAGGAAACTGACCTTAGCTTCTTGTAACTTTTTTGTTTTATAAACTTTACAAAGTTTTTGACTCTTGTGTGATAACACTTAGCTTAAAACACAAAGACTTTGTACTGCTTTACAAAAACATTTTCTTTTTTTTTTTTTTTGAGTTGGAGTCTCACTCGTCGCCCAGACTGGAGTGCAGTGGCCACTCCCGGCCACCGCAGCCTCGACCTGCTGTGCTCTGGCGATCCTTCTGCCTCAGCCTTCCGAGTAGCTGGAACTACAGGCACGCGCTACCACGCCTGGCTGATTTTTTGATTTATTGTAGAGAGGAGGTCTCGCCAAGTTGCCCAGGCGGGTCTCGAACCCGCGGGCTCAGGCAATCCACTCACCTCAGCCTCCCAGAGCGCGGGATTACAGGCTGAGCCACCGAGCCCGGCTAAATATTTTCTTTTTTATGTCCTTATCCTATAAGCTTTTTTCTATTACATTTTAAAAAGGGGTTTGAACTTCTTTGGATGAAAATTAAGACACAGACACATTAGCCTAGACAGGATAGGACTGGAAAGTCTCTAGGAACAACAGGCACGGAGCTGTCATCTCCTATGATAACGATGTCTTCTTCTGCAATACCTCCCGAAGCGCCTGCCTGAGGCTCCTTTACAGTTAATTTTCTTTTCTTTTTTTATATTAGAAAGTAAATTTGAGAGAGAGAGAGAGAGAGAGAGAGAGGATATTCACCTCCCCAAGGTAGGAGAGTGGGCCAAAGCCAGGAAACATGGCCTGGCCATAGCTCAAAGAGCACATGGCCACACCATAGCTTAGCAAGGCAATGGTCCTTTCTAAAAATAAGTCAAAGGTGTACACTCTAAGATAATGACAAAAGTGTAGTATGGTAAATACATAAACCAGTCATTCGTCATCAAGTATTATGTACTGTAACTGGCAGGTTTGTTTATACCACCATCACCACAAACACGTGAATAATGCATTGTACTGTAACATTTCAATGGCTGTGAGGTCACAAGGCAGTAAGATATGCTGTCTGTTGTTGACCAAAACATCATTATGCAGAGCATTATCATATGTTGTGTTTCTGTCTTCTCCACTGAATTATGATCTGGAAAGCAGAGTCTATGTCTTCATTATCAGTGTAAGCCCCTCTGAGCAAAGTAACTAGTGCGGAGCAATGGGCTACTAAATGTTTGATGAATAAGTTAATAACTGAATGGTAAGTGCTGCCTTTTACAGAGCTGTATAGGCAATCAGAGATGAGGATCCAACATACTCGATTTATTTCGGGAAGTATTCTTCAAGTGCCCACTAGGTACTCAGCACCATGCCAACGTCAAGTCCTTCCAAGAGAACGTCTCAGATTCTCTTGGTCTCATGGTATGCCTTATCCTAAAATGTAGGTATTAGGTTTCCAAGGCTATGGACTCAGACATAATTAATCACAGTTATGGTATTAGATATAAAAGCTGATGGAGAAATAAAAATACAAGATAAAAAGCTCCAAAACTTATTGCTATTATCTGAATATCTGTGTCCCCCACAAATTCATATGTTGAAATGTTCATCCCCAAGGTAGTGGTATTAGGAAGTGGGGCCTTTGGGAGGTGATGAATTCATGAACATGGAATACTCATGAATGAGATTGGTGCCCTTATCAAAGAAGCCCAAAAGACACATCTTGTCCCTTTTCCGATGTGAGCCCACAGCAAGAAGGCACCCCCTATGAGCCGGAAAATGAATCTTCACCTGACATCAAATCTGCTGGCGCCTTGATCTTGGACTCCTCAGCTTTCAGAACTGTAAGAAACACACTTTAGTTATTTAGAAGTCACCTAATCTATGGCAATTTGTTATAGCAGCCTGAATAGACTAAGCCACTTATTTTGAGGAATAACTTGAAGTCCTTACAGAATTTTTGACGGATGCTACTCGTGGTTATAACTTTGGGCAATTCATTCACTTTCTCTGAGGGTCAGTTTCTTCACTTATAAAGGGGTGGAAGACATGCCACTCCTGTCCTAACACTCTGTGTCATCTGTGAGTTTCACAGATTCTTTTCATCTTTACTCACCATCTGTATGTTTAGATGGCCACATTGTGATCTGCAGGACCAAGAAACGAAGAGGCCTCCCATTATCCACACATTGCCCACATTGACTGCATTATCTCCTCCCCATAGGCCAGCAGGAACATCTCAGAATCCTTAAGAAACAAGAAAACATGTTCTTAGTTTCAAAAACTCTTCTCCTGATATCTTAAACTGATACTTAAACAAGGGTAAACAGCTTTTCAGCTCTGAAAAAGTTCAGGCATTATAGTATAACCAAAAAGATCCCAGCCTAAAAGGCTTGACATTTGACTATCTGGGCAGCAATAGAGCATGTACTCAGAATGAAAAGAGAATGAAAAGATATTTAAACTAGGCTGGTCTTGAACCCCTGAGCGCAGGCAATCCTCTCTCCTTGGCCTCCCAAAGTGCTGGGATCACAGGCTTTAGGCACTGCGCCCAGCCTGGATGTTTTTTGATTCTTGTAATTTGTTTCTTTCCTTCTTCTAAGTAGATGTTTACTCTTGGGCCTAATATTATATTATGTTTGTTAAAGAGGGCTCCACAGTTTGTTTAAAGTCCTCCCCTAAAATGGAGGGGGGTGGAGAGGAGATTGAATGATGTAAGAACACGTGTCTCAAGGGTAGATGGAGTTATGAAGAGTGAGTGATAGCCAGTAACTTTCAGTTAACTTTAGCCAGTCTACTTTACCCAGGACAATCAAAATTAGTTGGTAACGAATTTAGGTCTCCTCCCCAAATGAAAAAATATTCTCAGGAAGAGGCTTCTTCATTTGAATGATGACAAAATCCCTGTCCTGTGGAGCTTACCACTTAGAAAGAAAAATACTAAGCAGAGATCACTTTGGCCAGAGAATTCAATTCCGTTTTCAGTTCCACCCATGTCCACTAAACAGAGAGGAGGGTTTTCATAAAGTTAATGAACTTTCAGCTTCAGAGCTGTTTCCTTCCACACGCCATTTCCAAGGTTCAGCGTATCTTTCTCAGGGATTTGGGCTACAGATGGATACACAAAACCCCACCCCAGCCAGAGGGTCAATTTTGATATCCTGGGTCTGTTGGTAAGTCTGCCAGTACTCTGTTTCTGGTGACCTCCAGTGACTCCCTGCCCCATGAGGAGCCTCTCCAAGTATCTTGACTCCAGCTTTGGCACCCATGAGATGGTTTGGAAGGAGATGCTGCAACAATTCCTGCTCAGGATTCTCCAGACTAAGGTTCCACCATGATGAGTAACTCATGCCCTGCTCTTTCCACCCAAGACACCAAACAGGGTACTTGAGCTGTCTCTGAGGCAATGGCCAAAGGGTGATCTGCAGCCCTGCCCAGTGAGATCAAAGGTCTGGGGTCTCCAAGGAATTTTCTCAGGTCGCGAATCACCTCGAGCAAGAAATGGTTTCAGCTGTGGCAGGACCAAAGGTTCTCAGGCCGAAAGAATCTTTTCTAAACCATCGATAACATAAAACACATTTCTATCTACTATGCCAGAAGAAAGACAAAATTATCTTTCTATTTTCTCTACCCAAAATATTATTGTAAAATTTTTGCCATGTGAGAGAGGATCAAAGAGAGAGAGGCAAAAAAGGGAGGAAAAGGGGTATTAGGTAGGTGGGTCACACAGTTGAGTTATAATTGTAACAATAATTATGAATACGGATGACAATCACGTTATTTTTCTGGAGGCTTTTTCTTTCTTTTTTTGAGTCAGAGTCTCTCTCTGTTGCCCAGGCTAGAAAGCAGTGGCATCCTCACAGCCACCGCAGCCTCGATCTGCAGGGCTTAGGTGATCCTTCCACCTCAACCTTCCAAGTAGCCGAAACTATAGGCGCATATCACCATGCCTGATTTTTTTTTTTTTTTTAACTTATTGTAGAGACAAGGTCTCACCAAGTTGCCCAGGCTGGTCTTGAACCCCTGAGTTCAGGCAATCCTCTCTCCTCGGCCTCCCAAAGTGCTGGGATTACAGGCTTTAGGCACCACACCCAGCCTGGATGCTTTTTAATTTTTGTAATTTGTTTCTTTCCTTATTCTAAGTAGATGTTTACTCTTGGGCCTAATATCATATTATTTTTCATAAAGAGGGCTCCGTATTTTATAAGCTTTGCAAAAACCTGGGTTCACCCTTGACAGAGTTTCTTTTCTTGAAGAAGAGAGCAGGAGAAAGAAGATGAGAAATCACTGAAATCACAAGACATCAATCCCAACAGCTTTTCTTTACTCCATTAAATCTTTATCCTCGGCCGGGTGTGGTGGTGTGTGCCTATAGTCTCTAAAATAAATCACAAAAACTAGCCGGATGTGGTGGCGTGTGCCTGTAGTTCCAGCTACTTGGCAGGCTGAGGTGGAAGGATTGCCTGAGCTCAGCAGGTCGAGTGTGTGATGGGCGTGAGTGTGCCACTGCACTCCAGTCTGGGAGACAAGAGTGAGACTCCAGCTCAAAAAAACAAAACTTTATCCTCTCCTACTTGGTCTCGAATCTCTTCTGAGAGCTTGGAAGTTTCAAATGCCAAAAAGGAGTGTTCAAATTATCGAAATCCATAAGACCTGCCTGGCCTGGTCTCACTGAAAAAACTAGGCACCAATGCTGCCTTCCTCATTTGGAAGAAGGCAGACTGGCCCGGATCAGATCAGTTTGGGGAAGGAAATTACTTCAGAAATGAGCTCCCAAAATTGAAGAGCACATCATCTTGTTAGTATATTTCTCTTGAAATTAGTTATTAATGCAAAGGCAGCCACTTTGAAAAGTCTCCGTGCAGCACACCAGCCCATACTTTCCATCTGTTCCGGGAGGAAATAGCAAGGCTGAGAGCCAATCAAGGGCAAAAAAATGACTGCCCATTTTGTTGCAACAGCACCAAAGGACTCTTGATTTATCAGTACATTTGGCGTGCTCTTTTTCAGCAGGGGTGAGGGTGATGGGGTGGTGGAAATAAAGGCTTGTAAATTTTATAAATGCGAGTCCTCTAAAGTAGGCCAATTGGTCAGCTGCAAACTTGGCAGTGTCATGAAGCATGTGTGCTGGGCAGCTCCGGAACACGATGTTCTGTTTCACTTCTGAGAGCAGAGGAGAGTGGAGGAAGGGCTCAGTCCAAGACAGAGAGCGGGCCCAGCCCAGGCGCGCGAAAGGGCCCGATGACAAAGGGGACCATGGAGAATAAAAGAACATTGGTGGACTGCTGGCCACAAAATTAAAAAATAAAAAGAGAGGAGAGCGAGAGAGAATGTTAAAATCCCCAAGAGAGGGCTGTGGTTCTGATGCTTCTTGAAACTAAAATTCTGGAAAATTCAGAGCAGTTGTGTGATTGACGATTAAAAGTAATAACTCAATATTTTATGTACGGGGAAGGTTGAAATTTTGCAAAGGTACTTGGAAATAATGTTGACTCTTATTGAGTCTATAACTTTGAACTATAAAAATGTGTGGCATAAAGAAAAAATGAATATTACAAATAGTTTGAGACACAGATTAATCTAAATTTAATAAGGGCCTGCTAGGACTTTTTTGAACACAAATTTACATTTCATATTGTTTCAACAAGTATTCGGCTGCTAGTGAATAAAATATTAATAATAATGAATAGTATGTAAAATTAACAAAATATATGACCCATTTGAGCAGTCGTCCTCCGATATTTTCAAATGATTTATGAGAAAGTAAACTGAACACTTAAAGTATAAAAAATATGAAACAGTGTTAACAGTTTAACAAGACTTAGGTGCCAATGCTAAATTATACTTTAATTCTTAAGACATTCTGTGATAATGGTATCAACGGCCCCTGTCTTGAGATTGTTTTTTCTTTTTTTCCAAGTGATTTTGAATTGTGCTACAGTGACATTCTATTAGACAAAATCATTTATAACGGATAGCATGCAATGAATCAGTTCACATATGTTTTACTTCACGTATCTGATACTGTCATAAACTTGAAAAGACAGAGATCAAACAAGTGATAATTGCTTAATTCCATATGTACACTATCATTTAAAAATATTAAGCTGAAAATACATTCTTAAGGAATACTTCCATAGTAAATTTATTGCACAGAAGTTCAGGCATAAATGCAAAAATGGTTTTTCCTTAACAGCACCTCTTCTTCCTCCATATATCAAAAGAAAGAGTGAAAAAAAAAAGAGCCACCTATTTATCAGTGTGAGAAAACCAGAGACCATGGTGGCCAAAAGACTCAGCTGGTCTTTGTATAGGAGTTTATAGCTTTCAGCTGAAATCTTTAAGTGCGAATTCTCATTCTCTGCTGCTGGCTCCCTGGGAGCTCCCTGTGGCCTCTGACCCCATTTCCATGGAGACAGAGGTGGGAAGGGTAAAAAATAAGTTACAGGGGGGAAACTTTTTTTAAGGCAGCATTTTCAAATCCCCAGTCCTCCAACGCTAATGACTGTCCAGGTTAGGACTAGCCACAAACCAAGAATTGAAATTCACTTTTAGTTTTTCAAGATTAAGTGACTGAGAACGGGGTATTTGATCGTAAAGATACATGTGCGAAAATAAAAAAAATACCTGCCCTGTTTGATGCTGTTTAGTTGACGTTCTAAACAAAGGGAAAATGGCTGCTCACATTTAGCAATGGAGAGAGAATTCTGTCATTTTTCTGGGCCTAGTGCGGCTAAGTGCTGTGAGGGTCACATGTGAAAGTTATGCAGACTTCCGTAACCTGTGGGGATGGATGTTTCCCCAAATATCTGAAAACTGGGATTTAATTTTCCTTTTTTTGGAGTCAGAGTCTCACTCTGTCATCCAGGCTGAAGTGTCCGAGTGCAGTGGCACAATCACAGCTCACCACAGCTTTGACTTCCTGGGCTTAGGGGATCCTCCCGTCTCAGCCTCCCGAGTAGCTGGGACTACAGGCACATGCCACCACGCCCGACGAATTTTTTGATTTTTTTTGTAGAGATAAAGTCTTGTTGTGTTATCCATTCTGGTCTCGAACTTTTGGGCTCAAGTGATCCTTCCACCTTAGCCTCCCAAAGTGCTGGGATTATAGGCGTGAGCCACCCCGCCCCAAACTGGGATTTTCATGATGAGAACTTAAAAAAGAAAAGTGATGATTTTCCTCACATTTATCAGTTAATTCATTTCCTTGCCTATCAGCTTTTGCTCCTGACCATTTTAACTGAGGATAATCAAAATCATCATGAGGCTACAAGTACTGCTACCACTACCAGTTTTGCAACTGGCCACCAGCAACCATATATTGTTATTACTGCATACCTGCTACTGTATGGTGTGTTTTCTCACTTAACCATAGTTTCTTTAAAAAAAACCTTTTTACTGGGAACAATTCAATCATACACAAAGGCAGAGATAATTTTATGTGGAGCCCCGTGTACCCATTGTTCTCTTATGACGATTATCAATTCATGGTCACTGCTGTGTGTGTGTGTGTGTGTGTGTGTGTTTTAATGTTTTCATTTTTTGAGTTGGGTTCTCACTCTGTCACCCAGGCTGGATTGCAGTGATACAATCACAGCTTACAGCCTTGACCTCCTGGGCTCCAGCGATCCTCCCATCTCAGCCTCCTGAGCACCTGGGATTTCAGGCATGCTCCACCATGCCCAGCTAATTTTTTGATTTTTTTTTGTAGGGGCAAAGTCTCGCTGTTTCCCAGGCTGGTCTTGAAAAACCAAGGCTCAAGCAATTTTCCCATTCTGGCCTCCCAGAGTACTGGGATTACAGGTGTGAGCTACTGTGTCCAGTCCACTGCTGTTTTATTCATACCTCTACTCATGCCTCCCTCTATGATTTTGAAGCAAATCTCAGATTTTTAAAATCCATGAATATTTTAGTATGCATTTATAAAATATAAGATACTCATTAAAAATAAACCATTATCACCCCTAAAAAATTAAGGATAATTTTAATCAACAAATATCAAGTAAGTAAATCAGTTTTCTGGGTTAATTTTTGTTATTGTTGTTAAATTGTTTTCTTTTTTTTTTTTTTTTGAGTGGGAGTCTCACTCTGTCACCCAGACTGGAGTGCAGTGGCCACTCCCGGCCACTGCAGCCTCAACCCGCTGGGCACCGGCGATCCTTCTGCCTCAGCCTTCCACGTAGCTGGAACTACAGGTGCGCGCTGCCACGCCCGGCTAATTTTTTTTTTTTATTTATTGTAGAGATGAGGTCTCACCAAGTTGCCCAGGCGGGTCTCGAACCCGCGGGCTCAGGCGATCCACTCACCTCAGCCTCCCAAAGCGCGGGATTACAGGCCGAGCCACTGAGCCCGGCTGTTAAATTGTTATTATTCACATTTGACACATACAAAAACTGGGGGCAAGAGAAGTTTGATTGCCTGCACAATATCTCACAAAAGATAAGAAGAAGAACCTGGGTTAAGATCCGAATATAGCTGAGCATGAAGCCCATGTTTAGTTAGGAAAGTAAGCTCCCAAGGCCACAAGACTAAGAGGAATAAAAATAAATAATGGCTAACTTTCTTTGTACTTATGATGTGCCTTGTGGTTACCTCATTAGATTCTCACGACAGCCCTGTGAGTAGGTGCTATTATAACCATTTTGCAGATGAGGTAATGAAAGGACAGAAGAATCTGGCAACAGCTAGCCAGTGGTGCATCCAGTGGGCATACATCCACTTATTCACATACTCAAGAGGTTTTCTTTTCGTATGTCTTTATGCCTATCAATCTATTTATCTACATATCTATTTGAATAGATAATATGTGTTCATGGCTTATATCTCAAGAAGTTCAAAATGGTACACAAGGAAAAATCTCTGTATCACCTCTGTTCCCGAAAGAACTTGGGCGCCAGTAACAACTCCACACCCACTGGGGACCAAGAGATTTATTAAAGTGGCGGCTACAGAGCTAGAGGGAGAGAGTTATGCAGGGAGAGAGCTGTATTTATTAGTTTAGCGAGGGCAGGAAAAGGTCGTGCTAGCATTCTATTGGGTAGAGCAGAGTGGAAATAGGGCGGGCTGAAGGTGTGTTACATTACTATTGGAGGGTACTATAGGGCTGATTCGTCATAGGAGGAGATTGTTGGCTCGCAGGTTTGAATTTTGCGGGCGCGGGAAACCGTACAGGGGGAAGCCGGAACGTAGGGCCTTTGTTGTTTTCGTGTGGCCCTGTAGTGTTCAGCGCCATCTTGGGGGGGGGCCCTTCTGACTGTTCCCTGTGCCCTTCAGTCCCCACCATCCAGGTTCCGTCCCCAGAAGTAACCAGTATTTTCAGTTTCCTGGGTATCCTTTCATAGATCTTTTATGCACATGTAAGCAAATGAATATACTTTCCCTCCTATTTTTACATGGATGGCACATACTATACACACTGCCCTGCATTTATGGTTTTTCACTTAGCATGTTTTGGGCTTCATCACTCTCACACAGGGTCCACACTATTCCCTCCTGCCCATTTGGATTGCCAAGCAAATCCAGGTCTGAGCTTCTAGGACTTTTCATTTAAAAAAAAAATTTTTCAATTTTTAATTTTTTTGAGTTGGAGTCTCACTCTGTTGCCCAGGCTGGAGTGCAGTGGCACGCTCATGGCCACTGCAGCCTCCACTTGCTGGGCTCAGGCTATCCTTCCACCTCAGCCTTCCAAGTAGCCAGAACTACAGGCGTGTGCTACCACGCCAGGCTTGTTATTATTATTATTATTATTATTATTATTATTATTTTGATTTATTGTAGAGTCAAGGTCTCACCAAGTTGCCCAGGCTGGTCTTGAACCCCTGAGTTCAGACAATACTCTCACCTCAGCCTCCCAAAGTGCTGGGATTACAGGCTTGAGTCACTGTGGCTAGTCAAAATCTTTAAATTTTAACTGTTATGTAAACATTTAAGATCGAGTTGGAAATTCCAATGTTTTTCTCTCTCAGACTTTGAGCCGGCCTAAGCACTCTTGAAAAATCAGTTCATTCTGCTACCATTGCCTCAGGCAATGCCCTGAAACTTATTCTACAAGCAAAGCACATTGGATCATGTTCCCAGAGATCCTAGCAAAGTTTCATTTAAAAATAATCCAATGTTATAATCAACCAGCCTTTAGATGTTCTTCAATTTATTCCTTTCATTTTGTGGTCCCAACTTAAACTGTTCTCAGAGAGGGTATAACATGGCTTGTAGTAAAAACTACATTATCAACTGATAATAGTGAAATACAAATAGCAGATACAGACGGAAAAATATTTTAAAATGTTTCCTCTGAGAATTTCAAACCCCATAATTTTGGGGCCATAATTGCCAATATATGCAGAGTACTTAAAAAAAATTCCAAGTTGGTATTGCCCCAGATGCCTGGTAGAAGTAAAAACAGTCCTCTTTAAACCCAGGCCTCAGCTGTGTGTGTGTGGTGGCTCTCGCCTGTAACCCCAGCACTTTGGGAGGCTGAGGCAAGAGGACTGTTTGAGCCGAGGAGTTTGAGACCAGCCTGGACAACATAGCTAGACCTCATCTCTACAAGAAAAAAAAATATTCCAGGCATGGTGGCATGAGCTTGTAGTCCCAGCTACTCAGGAAACTGAGGCAGGAGAATCACTTGAGCCCAGGAGTTCGGGGCTGTTGTGAGCCGTGATCAAACTACTGTACTCCAACCTGCATGACAGAGTGAGTCACCCAAGTTCCAATTGCTAACAAACAAACAACCAGACCACAAGTGAATTTCTACCTGTGAAGTTCCATGTAACATCTAGTATCAGTGTCAGCATCCTTCTCTCTCTCTCTCTCTCTCTCTCTCTCTCTCCACACGCGCGCGCGCACACACACACACACATACACACACACACACACACACACACACACAATAATAACATGGAGAAACAAACCACCATAACTAAAAATCAACAAAGCAACAAAACAGACCCACGACAATGAGAGATATTGGAATTATCAGATAAAAATGTAGTTAAAGAAAAATAGAAAGACTTGAAAAAGAATGAAAATATAAAAGAGATCAAGAGATATTGAGGATAGGGTGACATAATCTAGTATAATCAGATTTCTAAAAAGAAAATAGGAAGACTGGAGGAGAAGTAATTTTTGAAAAGAAAACAAATATTTAACAGATTTTAAGTTATATAAAAATTGTAGGATTGAATTATTATCTCTATTGAAAGATCAATTATCATATTCAGGCATACCAACAAATCTCAAGCAAATTAAATAGAAATCTATACTTAAACATGTATAAAGACTTGGAAAAAGACAAAAAATTAACATCAGTGAGAAAGATAGGTTTATTACTAAAGAACAATTAATTTTACAGTTGACTTCTCAACAGCAACATGGAAGTGAGAAGACAGTGAAATACTCTTTAAATTGCTGAAGATAAAATAACTGTCATCATATTATGTTTACCCAGTAAAGCTATTGTTTAAAAATAGGATAAAACAGCTGGGTGTGATGGATCAAGCCTGTAATCCCAGCACTTTGGGAGGCTGAGGTGAGAGGATTGTTTGAGCTCACAGGTTCGAGACCAGCCTGGGCAACTTGGCGAGACCTCATCTCTACAATAAATCAAAGAATTAGCTGGGCATGGTAGCATGCACCTGTATTTCCAGCTACTTGGAAGGCTGAGGCAGAAGGATCACCTGAGCTCAACAGGTTGACACCGGGGTAGCTGCGGCATGCCACTGCACTCTAGCCTGGGCAACATAGTAAGACTCCAACTCAAAAAAAAACAAAAAATAAAAAAAAGGATAAAATAAAGAAATTTTTTTTTTTTTTGAGTTGGAGTCTCACTCTGTCGCCCAGACTGGAGTGCAGTGGCTGCTCCTGGCCACCGCAACCTCGACCTGCTGGGCTCCGGTGATCCTTCTGCCTCAGCCTTCCAAGGAGCTGGAACTACAGGCGCGCGCTACCACGCCCGGCTGATTTTTTTTTTTTTAATTTATTGTAGAGATGAGGTCTCGCTTGCCCAGGTGGGTCTCGAACCCGCAGGCTCAGGCAATCCACTCACCTCAGCCTCCCAAAGGCGCAGGATTACAGGCTGAGCCACCGAGCCCGGCAATAAAGAAATTTTCATACAAAAACTGAAAAAATTTATCTCATAAAGAAGAAAAGAGATTTCAGAAGACCCTAATTTAAAAGAAAAAATAGTAAGCAACAGAAGTAGTAATATATTAGTATTATTAAACAATAATATCTAATTTACGGGGTAGAACCCAAATTTAAAAACAAAATCCTCCTTAAGAAATTATATGTTGCTGGGTGTAGTGGCTCATGCATGTAATACCAGCACTTTGGGAGTTGGAGGCAAGAGGATTGCCTGAGCCCACGGGTTTGAGACCAGCCTGGGCAACTTGGCGAGACCTCATCTCTACAATAAATCAAAAAATTAGCTGGGCTTGGTGGCATGTGCCTGTAGTTCCAGCTACTTGAAAGACTGAGGTGGAAGGATCACCTGAGCCCAGCAGGTTGAGGCTGTGGTGGCCGTGAGTGTGCCAGTGCACTCTAGCCTCCGTGACAGAGTGAAACTCCGACTTAAAAAAAAAAGAGTAATTATATGTCAGGAGCATTGTCATTTAGCATTAGTATCATAAGCTTCTTATATGATTCAGAGTAGAAATGTTGATTAAATTTAGACTTTAAAAAATTAAATATGGACTAGGTGCAGGGGCTCATGCCTGTGTTCCCAGCACTTTGGGAGACTGAGATGGGAGGATTGTTTGAGGTCAGGAGTTTCAGATCAGCCTGCACAATGTAGCAAGAGCCCATCTCCACAAAAAACAAAAATAAAAAACTAAAAATTAAATATACAAGTGAAACTTTTTAGGATAAACACAAACACTATAAAACAAGCAGAGGGAAAATAAATCCCAAACAACCCAAGGAAGCAAAAATGGAAAAACAAAACATAATGGAAAAATCAGAGCAAATAGGATGTGAAAGAAAGTAAGATGGAAGAAAGAAATTAAAAAGACCAGTAATCAATGTTGGTGGACTTAGCTTAATTATGAAATTATCAGATTAGACTTTTACAAAAAAATGTAATATACTATTTTACAAAAGCCACATTCAGTGAAAACTTAAGTACAGAGAGTAAAAGCCAAAAGATGAAAAACTAGACAATAAGCAGATAACAAAATAAAGCTAACAAAACTGTTTTAATATCAGACAAAACAGACGTTAAGGCTAAAAGTATTGCCAAAAACAGAGTGAGTCACTATATTTTTTTTTTTTTTTTTTTTTTTGAGTTGGAGTCTCACTGTCGCCCAGACTGGAGTGCAGTGGTCACTCCCGGCCACCGCAGCCTCGACCTGCTGGGCTCCGGTGATCCTTCCGCCTCAGCCTTCCGAGTAGCTGGAACTACAGGTGCGTGCTACCACGCCCGGCTAATTGAGTCCCTGTATTTTTACGAACGTTTCAATTCACCAGGACGATACGGCAACTCTACTTTACATAGCCCAATAAGATAGCTTCAGAATACATAAAATAATTAAGAAGAGAACTATGAGGAGAAACGGACAGATCCACCATCACACTAGATCTGCAGTTCTCAAACTTGAGTGTGCATCAGAATCACATGGAAGACTTGCTAAAACACAGATTCCTGGGTCCTACCTCCAGAGGCTCTGATTCAGTAGAACTGGAGAGGCTGAGAATTTGCATTCCTAGAAAGATCCCTAGAGGTGTTGGTTCTACTGGTTCAGGGTTCACACTGTGAGAACCAGTGCTCTGGAGAAGCCCTGCACATATGCACCAAGAAACATACAAGAAAGATAGAAACTATAAATAACTCACAGGATTCAGACAGTTACACATGATATAGAATGAATGGCAGCTACGTGCATCAACATAGCTGATTCTCAAAAGCAATATTTGAGCAAAAGAAGAACATATGAGAAAAACATATAAAGTAGGATTTCAAAACAAGACACTCTTTAAGGAGACATCTCTAATTATGCTAAAGCCGTAAGGAAAAGCAAGAAAATTAATAGCCCCAAATAGGGTAACGATTGCCTCTGTAGGGTGCAGGATGGGGAGATGTGATCATAGAAACTCATGTTCTGTTTCTTCACTGAGTGGTGAGATATTGAGTGGTTTTTTTTGGGTCTAAGTTTGTACAGATAAATCATGCGTACTTTTTGTATCTAAGGTATATTTTTCAATAAAAAGATTAAAAAGTAATGAAGTCAGATAGTGTATGGAAAAGAGCAATCACTTCCAACTGAAGAGATCAAGAATGGTTCCATGGGAAATTGGGATTTGGGCTGTTACTGGAAGTTTGATCGGCAAAGCTCTGGGGAGAGAAGGGGAGAAAGATATTTTAACTTTGGCCAAATGTAATAATCAAGCCATAAGAAGTTGACTAGTCTGGTCAGAGAGTATTGTTCATATGGGATATATCAGGCAGATAAGGTTGGAAAGGAAGTTAGATCAAATTCTTTTTTTTTCTTTTTTGAGTTGGAGTCTCACTCTGTCACCCAGACTGGAGGGTAGTGACACGCTCCCAGCCACCGAAGCTGGGCTCCAGAGATCCTTCTGCCTTCAGCCTTCCAAGTAGCCAGAACTATAGGCATGCGCCACCATGCCCGGCTAGTTTTTTTTTTTTTTTTTTTTTAATTGTAGAGACGAGGTCTTGCCAAGTTGCTGGGGTGGGTCTCGAACCTGCGGGCTCAGGCAATCCACTCGCCTTGGCTGGGATACAGGCTGAGCCACCGAACCCAGCCTAGATCAAATTCTTAATTCAATCAACTATGTGAGGATCAAATTTTGAGAAGAGAGGAAGCAGGGCAGATACATTTTGCTGGGAGGAGGTCAGGGAAGGTCATGGCTGTTGCCGCCTACTGTCCCTATGTGGAAAAAAAGTTAGATGATGTGGTTTACCAGAAACTTCTAGGCAAAAGTCTAGGTATATAATCAGACTCATCTACATGAAAAGCGAAACATCTTTGACTTATTCATTTTTACTTTTTATTTTTATTGATGTAATTTGAGGTAATATATGGATGAACTTTCAAATTGATAATTCTGTAAGGTTTACAATGAAAAAAATAGTTTTTTCATTCCATCTTTGAGTGCAATGAAAATAGTTTTTTCATTCCATTCTTGAGTGCTACTACCTAGAGGAAATACTTTCAATTTTTTAGACTTTTCTGACTTTAAATTTCATTTTTCGAAATAACATACCTGTATCATTACTTCTTGATTTACACATTAGTTTCTATATTAGATTAGAATTCATCTTTTTAATGATCCTTCCGCCTCAGCCTTCCAAGTAACTGGAACTATAGGCGCATGATACCGCACCTGACTAATTTTTGATTTATCGTGGAAATGAGGTCTCACCAAGTTGCCCAGGCTGGGGAGATTTTCCTTTTGAAGTACTTTATTTTCTGGTTCTAATCTGGTTTACTGGAGTTGTTATCCTAGGACTTCATTTAGTCTCATTCTAGAAATTCTCATCATCTTTCTTCTGTTGTCTTTTGTCTTCCTCTGTTCTCCTGGGTGCTGAGGGTGATTTTTGTCATATGCTAGGCCTTTCTGTACACAAGGCCCATTTGGTTCTTTGGAGAACCCGAAATGCTAGTTATCTTTAAGTCCTATTTCTTGGGCTTATCAAATTTCTCAGACAGTTGTCTGACGATAAAGGTGTGTGGAAAAAACTGGCAGCCTGAGATCTGGAAAGGCCTGGGGAACAGGAGGTTTACTCTTCAGTTCACAGACTTTGCCTTAATTGCTCTGTTTTCAATAAAGAGCCTTACTTTCACCTTCAAATGTTCAAGGAGTCTAAAAAACCACTCTCCCTAGTCTAGATGCGTAAAGGTTGAAAGTCATATCATCAGGTCATAAAACTATCAAGGTTGTACAAGGAGTAGATCAATTAAATTTTTCTAGTCAACGAATATTTATTAAGTGCCTAATTTGAACAAGGCATTGTGTTGGAAATTGAGTAAATGCATACTTCTTTACCAAATTTCTTGGAACGGGACATACTCTTTGAGAAAAAGAGTCAAGTTTGGTACAAATCCCAGAAAATAGTGTTCACTCACCAGGTCTTGAAACTCATTATTCCAAGAAGGTCTAGGCTAGATGTGGAAATAGTTTCAAGAAAAGATAAAGCAAAGTTCACAAATGTCAGCTCCATCAAGAGAAACTAAAATGTTTTAGAAACGTTTCTCATCTCTGAGACTCTTGTCAAGGAGAACAACCACACCTTTCAACAATTTTGTTTGGTAGTGAGAGATACATTCCGGGAATGCTGCAGGCGGTTCTTGGAGCATGTTAACTTCTGGTTCGATGAAGTATATCTGCTATTCTGCAGGTCTATCCGAAGACTTTTAAAAAATATTATTCAACTGAAGTGTGAAGCAGAATGTATTTCATACACCAGCCATGCTCAGAGTGTAGTCTGTGGGCCTCTGGGGGTCCCTAAGGTCAAAACTACTTTTTATAATAATACTATGACATTGTTTGCCCTTTCCACTATGTTGCTATTTGCACCAATAGTGTTTGTGTTGTAGCTTGAAAGAAACGATGCCAGCAGATACTGTATTCTTCACCAGCAGGATCTTGTAGCAAAAAACTACAACTGAACAACAACAAACCCCAGTTTTATTTAAGAATGTCTTTGAGTGCTTGCTTCAGTGACAATAAAATTGGAATAATACAGATTAGCATGGTTCCCGCACAAGGATGACACCCAAATTTGTCAAGTGTTCCATGATTTTTTAAAAAGAGAGTATCTTTGATAAAGCATGAAAAATAATTAATCCTATTAAATCTCAACCATTCTGCACACTTTAAAAACATTCTGTGTGACAAAATGGGAACTGCTCATAAAATACGTCTGCTGCATATTGCAGTGTGACGGTTGGCTTGAGGAAAGCACATGTTTAATTGTATGAGTTACATGCTAAAGAGCCATTTTTCACAAAACACTTTTTTTAAAACACTTTTTTTTAAACTTGAGAGAACGACTGACAGACACATTATAGTCATTCAAGCTTGAGTTTTTTTCAGAAAAATTAATGAAGCGAGTCTGTCACTTCAAGGCAAACAACTGGTGGTATTTGTTGCCAATGATAAAATTTAAGCTTTCAAGTGAAAATTAGAACATTAGAAAATTCATATCTACCACTGTGAGCTTGACAACATCCTAATACTTAAAGGTTTTGCTGATGAGATTGGTGAAGATGTTAACACTTGTGATTAAAAAAATTATTTTAGAGATGGGGTCTCACTATGTTGCCCAGGCTGAACTTGAACTCCTGAGCTGAAGCAATTCTCCTACCTTACCTCCCAAGTAGCTGGGATTCCAAATGCACATGACTGCACCTGGCTAACAATTTTGACTTCTTGATGTTAACTAATTTTAACATTGATAATAAGCCTAGGCATGGTGGTTCATGCCTATAATCCCAACAGTTTGAGAGGTCGAGGTAAGAGGATTGCCTGAGTCCAGGGGTTTGAGATCAGCCTGGGCAACTTGGTGCAACCTTGTCTGTACAACAAATACAAAAAAACTAGCCAGGCGTGGTGGAGCATGACTGTGGTTCCAGCTACTCAGGAGGCTGAGGCAGACCGATTGTTTGAACCTAACAGGCTGAGGATGCAGTAGTCATGAGCATGCCACTGCACTCTAGCCTGGGAGACAGTGAGACTCCGACTCAAAACAAAAACAAAAACAAAAACAAACTGACAATAAATTGTACTAAATTTTGGAAGAACAACATAACTCAGTGAACTAATATTTTCCAAATGAGCAATGCATGGGTAAGAGATTCTTTAAATGTGAAAGACAGACAAAAAATTTCAATTTGACAAGCAACATTTAAGAAAGTTCCAGCCGGGCTCGTGGCTCAGCCTGTAATCCCGTGCCCTTGGGAGGCTGAAGTGAGTGGATTGCCTGAGCCCGCGGGTTCGAGACCCACCTGGGCAACTTGGCGAGAGTTCATCTCTACAACAAATAAAAAAAAATTAGCTGGGCGTGGTAGCACGCGCCTGTAGTTCTGGCTACTCGGAAGGCTGAGGCAGAAGGTTCGCCGGAGCCCAGCAGGTCGAGGCTGCGGTGGCCGGGAGCGGCCACTGCACTCCAGTCTGGGCGACAGAGTGAGACTCCAACTCAAAAAAAAAAAAAAAAAGAAAGTTCCAATTGGTGAGTTTGGAGTAGTAGTATAGGTCAGGCTTGGTGACTCAGCCTGTTATCTCAGCACTTTGGGAGGCCAAGGTGAGTGGATTGCCTGAGCCTGCGGGTTCAAGACCAGCTCTGGCAACTTGGTGAGACCTTGTCTACAATAAATCAAAAATTAGCCGGGCGTGGTAGCACATGCCTGTAATTCTGGTTACTTGGACGGCTGAGGTGGAAGGACTGCCAGAGCCCAGCAAGTCGATGCTGGGGTGACCGTGAGTGTGCCATAGCACTCTAGCCTGGGTGACAGAGTGAGACTCCAACTCAAAAAAAAAAAAGAAAAAGAAAAATACTCGCAACTACTTAAAAGGGCAATTAAAATACTCCCACATTTCCCATTTCCCAACTATATAACTGTGTGAAATTTTCTTCATATGCTTCAACTAGAGCAACATGCATCAACAGAATGAATAAAGCAGTCGATATGAGAGTCCACCTGTCTTCTATTAAGCCAGACAGTAAAGATATTTGCAACAATGTAACAATGACACGCCTCTCACTATTTAAAAATATCTATAGTTGATTTTGATGAACTATGCACTGGTTCCCACCAACTGTAGGTAATATTGTCCACCTACCCTTCCAGGAACACCTGGCGATATCTGTAGACATTTTTGGTTGTCATCTTGGGTGGAGGTGGCGGGAACAGTGCTGTCAGCATCTAGTGTGTGGAGGCCACAGATCCTGCTAAGCGTCTTGCAATGCACAGGAGAGACCTCCATGACAAAGAGCCATTAGCATGAAACATCAATAGTGCCAGTTGAGAAACTCTAGAATAAATTGTGGGAAAACTACCTGTCCAAGCAGAACAATGACACCAAATCACCAAAGTGTGCGCATCTAAAGCGCCACTTTCTAAGTTCAAAATATGTACAGATCAGAGGAGATTGATATGTTTAAGCCATGAGAACTGTTTTCTGATTTACCAGTGGGACCAATCTGTAATTTACTAAAGAAAAATAATTTTTGAGCTCTGATTTATCGCGAAAATGAAGACCTTTTAAAAAGTTTATTCGATCTTATTCTCAACATATAACTCATGGTTGGTATTTTATGTCTGTATCTGTATTTCTTTTTTTTTTTTGGAGTCTCACTCTGTTGCCAAGACTGGAGTGCAGTGGCACGCTCCTGGCCACCGCAGCCTCGACCTGCTGTGCTCCGGTGATCCTCCCGCCTCAGCCTTCCAAGTAGCCGGAACTACAGGCGTGCACTACCACGCCCGGCTAGTTTTTTGATTTATTGTAGAGACGAGGTCTCGCCAGGTTGCCCAGGTGGGTCTCGAACCCACGGGCTCAGGCAATCCACTCTCCTCGGCCTCCCAAAGTGCTGGGATTACAGGCTGAGCCACCAAGCCTGGCCTGTATCTATATTTCTAAATACTCAGCAAATGTGAGACCAGTGAGCCTGAATGTGAAATAAAATACACGGTAATTAGCCTTTTGTACTCTGGGCTCTGACTTAAGGCAATATCCTAAGGAAAGCATTAGTAAGTTGTCATGCTTTTAAAAACAGCGTAGTACTAGATGATGGAGCTGGTTAATACTTGTTGGGCAGCTTAATGATACGGCTTTGGTAGAGAGGATTTATAAAACTCCTAGAACCTCACAGTAGGTGGATCACCATATCAGTCAACTAGTCATACCTACTGTGTGGGTTGAATTGCCTCCCCGATCACTCCCATCCGGTATGTTGATGCCCTAACCCCTGGTACCTATGAATGTGACCTTATTTGGAAATTGGGTCTTTGCAGATGGACTCAAGCTAAGATGAGGTCCTACTAGATTGGGGTGGGCCTTAAACCCAGCCACTGGGGTATTTATAAGGAGAGACAGATTTGAAGACACATGCAGAACAAAATAGCCATGTGAAGGCAGATTGGAGCAAAAGAGCAACCAGCCACAGAACACCAAGTATTTCCAGGGGCTAGCCGCTAGGAAGAGGCAAGAAAGCATTCGTTCCTAGAGCCTTCAGAGGCAGCAAAACTATGCCTACAACTCGATTTTGGACTTCTAGACTAGAGAGGCAATACATTTCTGTTGTTTTAAGTCATCCAGTCTGTGATACCTGTTACAGCCATCTTAGGAAACGAATACACCTACCGATCTATACCGCAAGTCTCTTCTTTAAACCTCTTGCAGATAGGTTAATGGCCTTGGACTGAAAGAGTCCAATGATGAAACACTTAACTCCCTAACAGAATAGACAGATTCATTGCTGGGTGGTTCTCAGAGGTACAAGGCTTTTTCTTATAATGAGCAGACAGATTTCTTGCTTGGTTGTTTAAGTTGTTTTATTTTTATCAACCACTAATCTAGAATTCTGTTATCTGTAATACATACCATGATATCCTTTGGCAAATGGCTCACTGAAAGTTTGTTGCCCAAAGGCAGAAACTGAGATTCCCCAAATATTAAATCGAGGCCCTGTTGACCTACCATTTTCTGAGCAGGCAGATAACACAAATGTGTGAAGCTGCCCTGTGAGCCGGTAGGGACTGTGGTGACCATGAGTGAGAATAGGTGACATCACTCCAAAAATTCAGTTTTAAAAAAGTTTGCAGATACAGTGACTTGAGAGGCTGAGGCAAGAGGATTGCTTGAGTCCAGGAGTTTGAATTCAGCCTGGGCCACATAGTGAGACTTCCATCTCTCAATAAAAACCAAAAGACCCACAAAGTTTGCAGAGAGAATTAGGTCCACAGGGTGAAGACCCAGTTTACACAAAAAGAATAAGCAACTTTTTAAGCTTCACAATTTTAACAGCAGAAATGGGATTAGAACTAGTCTGTTATGCCCAGAACCTCCAGTGGTTTTCTGACTGTGCCGAGTGACTTCCTGAGCACAACACTGGAATAACCATCAGTTAATCCATTGTATGCTGTCCCTCATGAGAGGAGCTCTTAATAAGGTGTTTAATAAATGCTCACAAATTAGTTTACTCCAGTGCCATTGTGTGTCCTTCTTTCACGGCAATTGAAATTCTATTTATAATAAATTCATTCAGTATTCACGTGGGCAATGCATACATCTCAAAATGTTCAGCTGCAATTTGGATCTAATTAGTTGACACTTTGAGTACTGCCAAAAGTTTTTTATTCAGGAGTGGATTGGCTGTTTCAACAACAAACCCTCAAAAACATCTGTAGAATAAAGCCAACTGACAAAAATATTTATGTGACAGTTTTTTGCTGTGACATAAGGGGACAGTCCGTCTTTTGCTCTTTGCATTTTTTGCAAGAGCCTGGGCCTCAAGGATGCTCTGTGGGGTGGGCTTTCCTCATTATTGTCTTGTCTTGTCTTGCCTTCCTTTGTTACTTCAAATTTACAAGGCGCTTTAGACGGAAAATTCAATGGCCTTATGGGGCACTTGGTTGTACGTCTCAACATCTCATTATCTACATATTTGGCCCTCTGCATCCACAGATTTGAAGGATTTTGACCAATAGCAGGTCGAAAATATTTAGGGAAAAAAACAATAAAAATAACAGTACAACAATAAAAGGTATAAACACCAAAACCAGTCTAACAACCACTTACATAGCGTTTACATCGTATTAGGTATTATAAATAATCTAGAGATGATTTAAAGCTTACGGGAGGATACACATAGGTTATATGCAAATACTGTACCATTTTATATGAGGGACTTGAGCATCATGGATTTTGGTATCCAAGAGCGTCCTGGAACCAATCCCCCTGGATATTGAGGGACTACTCTAGTTAATAATGAAAGCAAGGATGACAGCCACACTGAAAATCACTTTCTTCTTTTTTAAAATTAATTTATTTATGATAAAGATGTGAGGTACAATTCAGGGTTAGGTCTACAAACATTGATCATGCAGGTACCCTTGTGGATGAGGTCTGCCCCCTCCCGCCCCGAGCCGTGTGCCGCAACCGCCCGGGGGGGGGGGGGGGGGGGGGGGGGGGGGGGGGGGGGGGGGGGGGGGGGGGGGGGGGGGGGGGGGGGGGGGGGGGGGGGGGGGGGGGGGGGGGGGGGGGGGGGGGGGGGGGGGGGGGGGGGGGGGGGGGGGGG
>CAUYQG010099202.1:0-18739 GCA_963574415.1 Tarsius wallacei
ACCTGTAGTTCCAGCTACTTGGAAGGCTGAGGCGGAAGGATCGCCGGAGCCCAGCAGGTCGAGGCTGCGGTGGCCGGGAGCGGCCACTGCACTCCAGTCTGGGCGACAGAGTGAGACTCCAACTCAAAAAAAAAAAAAAGAACTAATAAGCTGAGGTGTTTAGAAGGAGGCACACGCCATGAGACAAAGTAGCAGGGAGTAATGGGAGGAGAATGGTGGACTGGATGGCAGGAAACCATGACCTGGCTCCACCACTGGCCAGTTCTGCAGTTCTGGGCATGTCATGTAACCTCTATGAATCTGTTTCCTCTTGTAAGAAGTGAGAGGGGTTGCCAGTCTTCTGGAGTTTTACCCTAGAAGCTGGAAAGCACTGAGGCAAGAAGGCTGGGTCCTTGGCACTGTGCTCTAACCAAAAAAAACTCTCCATTTTTATTTATTTCCTATACAGTAATGGAGTTTCATGGATGATTCTTGATTGAATAAAGAGTTCTAATGCTTAAAAATAAAAAAATAGGAAAGAGAAACAGTTGAAAACCACAAACTAAGCTGATGTCTGAGGTTCCTTATAGCTTTAAGTTCTAAAGTTTTGAAATTAATCTATGCCTCAAAATGTATGCGAATAAGCAGTGAAAATGCAGTTTTCCCTGAAGAGACTTTCCAAGTCACTGAACATCAATCATGAGCAGTCTCTGTTGCTAACATGTGGCAAGTTGATTTTTTTGCTCCCTTAGGTCAATTTGCCATCTGCCTCATCTTCATCAAAACATTAATTTCAGCTTAATCCCCTTTCTTCCTCTGTGGTGGTAAGAGGACCTGACTCACTTTGAAATAAAACAAATAGAGCACAGCTATGTTTTCATATGTGGGGTGGTTTATTATGGAGCTCCAGAATACTAAAATGAATTCAGTAATGCATCCTTTTTCTGAGACTCAAAGTCTAAAAGCCCTTTGAAATAAAATATACTAAAATTCATTAAATGTATTGAGGATTTGCTATATTCAAGGCACAGTGCAAGGTGTATCTGGTGATAGAAACAGGGTAAGACTCTGCTCACGGGATAGCTATATATTCTCTGGTAAGAGAAATCTATGTAAGTTCAAACAGGAAGGTCTATCAGGCTGAAAGGGGGGCAGAAGAGCTTCAAGAGTCTTGCAGGTTGGGAAGGATTTAGGTAGGCATGGGTATGGGGAGAGGGTATTTCTGGTGAAGAGAATGCTAAACTAAGAAGTTTGGATTTAATTCAATAAGCAGCAAAGCAGCTGGAAAACATGTATGGTTTATGAAGATTAAGCTGGATTAAAACAGTGCAAACAGAAGATGGCAGAGACTAAGGTAAATGGAGTGCTGTCTGCTCCAATGGCCCAGATAAAAAGCGATAAAAACAGGATGATGGCAGTGGGAATGCCAAGTAAGTGACTCATGGGAACTACACTACAACAGACTTGGAAAAAATTAGAGAATGGCCAGAAACAGGCAGAAGATGAAGGAAGCTCTTACAGTAATCAAGGAATAAGACAATGGCTGCTCAAACTAAGGTGCTTTGAGAGTAGGAGAAGAGCACGTGCATTTGAAAACAATTCAGAAGAAAAACTAATAGGGATTGAGTGGTGAATTGGACATGGAGGTGATATTCGCTGAGACAGGGAACAATACACGAAGGCAAATCGTGGGTCCAGTGGGAGTCACGAGTTTCATTTTGAATATCACTGATGCTGAGAAGTCCAACACACCCAAGAGGAGATACAGCAGTGGGAAAAGAGCACGCTCTACTGAAGACAGCTCTGAGGATGTGATGTTTTCGGAAGAAAGTTAGATCTCCATGAATGCAAAGTACTGTAAAGATTAACAGATGAAAATTATAGGATATGTGGGAATTTTTCATGACAGATGGGTATACAATGGTACCTGTAGATGTGTCTAGAGAGGGTGGTACCATTTAAATGAGATAATTTGATTAGGTTTTGCTGATAGTAAAACAGAAAAATAAATTGATACCAGAGGCTACGCAGGTGGGGGGAAGATGGGGAGAGGTTGGGCAGCAGGTCCAAAGTTACAGTTTGATGGGAGAAATAAGCTCTGGTGCCCTGTGGCACAGTAGGGTGACTACTGTTAACAATGATCTGTATTTCAAAATAGCTAGAAGAGACACTTGTGAATGCTCCTATCACAAAGAAATGTTTGATATGATGGATACGCTAATTACTTTGATTTGAGCACTACACAATGTATACACACACCACAACACCATACCTCTACAGGTACCATTGTGTACCCCATAAATATGTACAATTACTATGTGTCAAAAACAAAATTTAAAAAATAAATCGATACTTAATATGAAAGAACAAGGAATGTGACTACCTCTTTTTCTAGATTTTGTTTGTATACTAGTTTTCAGTGAATGAATGACTTATATCTCTTCTGAGATCTTTGACCAGTGAAATTTTCTCTTCATCACATATTTAAATGTTTAGAACTCTGTTAATGTTCTATTTAGTTCAAGTGGTTGTATGTTGGTTCTTTGGCGCCATTGCCAATAATAAAAATCAACAAAACAAACCCCTAAATATGGCTTTGTTTTTCTCTTTTAAAACATATCTGATTCTCTGCCCAAACCAAGATCCAATTTTTTCTTCTTATGTGGGAGACAAGTGTAAGTGACTGACCATCATTCAAATTACTTTTCTAAGTAGACCCCTGTCCTCCTGCTAACCTCTCTACTTGGTCTCCCAAATCCTTGCACTGTCTGTTATCTACTGTCACCTTTCTTGATACAAACCTTGGTCACTTCGCCAACCTCTTGCTAAATTTTCCTTCCTTCCCAGGGACAAAGCCTGGAAATCTATATTTTTAACCAGTTTCCCAAGGGATTAGGCAAATTTGAGAAATCTGTGCAGAATTTCTTCAGTACCACCTGAAGGAGACAGGAGAAAAGCAAGCTGGGCCATTTCTCTCACCTGCCTCACACAAACGAGATCTGTTTTACTCTTCCTATGCGGCTTCTATGTAAGTGTTCATCTGAAACAAAGATCCTGTTGTCCAGGAAGCTGGAAAATCACTGTTGTGGATCCATCACTACTCCTGACTTCCCTAGTTTCCTCACCTAGTCCCACTTCACTGGTATACTCGCAACCAGCCTAAAACCCCTCAGCTGCTTGATCATCAAGAATTAAACATTACAGAGGGCCTACTCCGTGATATGCTCTGTTCTACACATTGAACAAAACCTACAAAATCCCTGCCTTCATCTTAATTTCTGATGGGGGATAGCAACAATTAAATAAATATGTATTTTTTAAGAACATTAGAGAGCAATAAGTGTTATAGAGAAAAATAAAGCATGAATTGGGAAATAGGGAGCCTCAGAGAGGGTATGCGTATGTGTGCACGCATGTGCATACGTGCAGATATGGCGTATGCACATGCACACAATTTTAAACAGGGAAAATAGAGGTCTCATGAGACGACCCTTGAGTGAAGACCTGAAGGAGGTCAGGAAGTGCGCAATGTGGATGTCTGGAAGAAAAGCATTTCCACACACTGAAAACCATAGTGATGCTGAATTCGCATTTAATAGAGTAAGTGGATAAAAGTTCAGGAATTCCTTTTTCCAGGTAGTTTTCTGCTCTTGAGTCACCCCTTCCTATTCCCCACTTGTTGGTCACGTGGATTGTGGATGTCATTTGCTTTAACTAGAGTCATCACCTAAACTCTGACATTCAAATCATCAAGAGCACACATTATGGATATGATCGAAGGTCTTCTTAGCAGTTGAAGAAACTGAAACCCAAGCACTGCAGTCACAGTGCTAAGCAGTAGGCCAGAACCAGAGCTCACATCTTCTAAATTCCACCTTAAGCTTTTGATTGAGATCTTTGATGTGTAGACCAGAAATTGAATTGAACACTCACCTTATACAAATGTTTCCTTAGTGAATACATACTTATAAAATAAAAATGTGAGCAAGTTCCTTCATGATAAATTCTTTTTCTTTGCGTTCCCATACCTTCACATGTCTATATAAGGAGAAAAGATGAAGAAATAAAGGGGGCTACGGGCATGGAATGAAGGAGAAAAATGAAAAATGACATGATGTTGTACAATCAACTCTTGCCTCATCCCAAATCTTCCTAAACTTTAGTTCTTTTTCAAATGTCGCAACAATATTTTCAGCTTTGTACCAATTCTGAAATGGAACAATACATGCATTTTAAAATTCAAAGGTTTAATATGCTTATCCTCTGTGGCACCATTTTATTAACAAAAGAAGCACTCATCATCATCACCAATTAGGGAATCCCAACCAGCCACACTGTGACAGCTTGATGTTTACTGCTTTCATATGATATCCTCTCAGACTCCAGATCCAAATTCCACCTGGCCCTTCCCTCCAGATCTACTTAGACACACGGCTTTCCCTTTCCATCCTATTAGGTAATGCGATCTCCATTTCCTCTACCATTTAATCTTCCCTGAGAAACACTGCTGTTTCTGACATCTGTTCCTTTCCCATCCGCCTCTGTGACCTGAGATAAAGAGAACATTTTCAAGAAATATAAAGCTCATCTGTCAACTCACTTCCCCAGCACCTGTCAGAGGCCACAATGCCTCTCCCATGTGCACCCTTAGCTCTACATGGACTTGAAGTGGTGATTGCCAAGCTCTCCTTGGAGAGTTTTTCCTATTCTCTATATTTATAAATGTATATGAGTTATATAACTCACATATATTATATGTGTATATTTATTCACAATGTATCTGACTACTTCCCATTGTAATCATTTTGTATACAGCTCTTACGCCATCATTTCTGCTGTATCAAAAACCTGGTGTTTCAAGAAACTTCTATTGAGTCCTAAATCCAAAGGCACAATTTTAGGGTTTAACCTATACTCTGGAATTTGAGAAGATACCACAGCTGCTATAGCTGCCAAGATGGGTAGCTTTCTCTACAATGACCTCATCATATGTGCTCATGCCCTTAAAATATTTAGGCCAGATTAGTGCAATGAGCTGTGGGTTTAGGCTCTCCTTAAGACCACCTGTGAAATCTAGTTGGCTTGCCTACTTCAGGATCCTGGTCAGATGAGCCATGTTTCAGATACTCCGACATTTTATTTGCAATCTAGAAAAAGTTAACATCATACTGAATTTCTTGAAAAAATGTCCTGCTTATGTATATTTTCTTAGGGTTTTCCATTTTCAGAGTAAAATTAAGCATAAGTTTTCTGTGTAAAATGTACCCTTCCCCCCTGCACCTTCACACCCCAGAAACACACACACACACACACACACACACACACACACACACACACCCAAGCAACAACATCTGAATAGCTTCTTGTTTACCAGGAAAGGCAAGTTTGAATTAAAGGAGATACAGGCTGGTGTTCTCTAGCTATGAGAGGGCACGGAAAAGCAATCTCCATCGTGAACCTTCTTGCATCTTCACCCCTGTTCCTGCCTCTCTCTGAGGGAGGCCTGTGGATTCTAACAAGGCCCAACACCATGTGAAGACTCCTGTGACTGACCAGAATTCCCTTCTCCTTCCCTGGGCCCAACATCCATACACACAGAGATGCATACTCTCTCTCAGATGGAAAACAGTGTGGTCACTCTGCTCTGTTCATAATGTTTTACATTATGCTCTGTTGTCTGCAAGTCTATTTTCCCTCTTAGGGCCTTTGAAAGTTTCCATTTTTACATTTCCAGTTACAGTGTCTGGCACGTTGTATCAATTCAAGGCAAGATTTTGGAAATAATTCATTTAATTTTAAAATCCAAAGTAATCCATGTACATGATAACAGTTCAAAGAGTTTTGAAGAGGATATGGTGAGAAGCCAGTCTCCCACTACAAACCCTCTCTACTTCAAGAGGAAATCTGAATTTCTCTTTTGATTTTTCCATAAATATGTTTACACCTTTACTTCTTGATTTAACTGCTTTAGACAACAGCTACTGACTCTGCCCATTAAAGGAGGCTTGGCTCATTCACAACACCTTTGACAGTTTTCCTCCCAACAGCCAGTAGCTATGCAAGTCCATGATTCCTTATCTGAAGTCTTGGGAACCGCGAGTATTTTAGAATTCAGAATTTTTCAGAATTTATAAAGATAAGATTGTGTATACATCATGTTGCAAAACCCTCGTGTATCTGCAGTAAAATATTCAAACACACTAAGTGGGATATGTAAAGATTATAAGCAACCTCACATTAGTGCAAATCAGATTTTACTGACCAAAAAACTTCCAGAAATGGTTTTATTCAGCTGTGACAACAAACATGCTAGCTGCATCAAGAGCTCTGTCATCTTGACCCTTGCTCTGGTTACTTTTAACATTACCAGAGTAGTGAAATACACAGTTCTTTCACTTTAAAAAACATTTCTGTGTGTCCATAATCTAAATAATCCAATTATTTAGTTTCTATCAATCTCACTATTACTTCTGGTTGGGCTACAGTGTTATTTTCTCACTAACTACTTTTCTTAAGTAAGAGTTTGGCTCAATATGCTAGTGTCCTTCCTTGACTCACTTCCTACTTGATTGCTCACTAAGGAACCGCTCTAGAATGGTCACTCCTGAGCCTTTGTCTAGAGACTAGAGAGACATTTTACATGTTAAAGGACACTTCTGAAGCTCTCAAACATCCATAAGACATTTTAACTCAAAGATAACCAGATATTATAGACCATAATCTGTTTTAGAAAAAATAAAAATACTCATTATCTAAAATACACTGAACAAATATAATGTTATTTCATATAAAACTAGCTTATAAAAATTCAGGTAACATACAGCTGTTGACTGTTCTTGTTTAAAACATGATAATAAACATACCTAAAGACAGGGATTTGCATATTTTTTCCAAATGCACTCGTGATTCCCCACCTCCACCACCCTATACATTTCTTTTTTTTTTTTTGAGTTGGAGTCTCACTCTGTCGCCCAGACTGGAGTGCAGTGGCCACTCCCGGCCACCGCAGCCTTGACCTGCTGGGCTCTAGCGATCCTTCTGCCTCAGCCTTCCAAGTAACTGGAACTATAGGCGCGTGCTACCATGCCCGGCTAATTTTTTGATTTAGAGATGAGGTCTCACCAAGTTGCCCAGGCAGGTCTCGAACCCGCGGGCTCAGGCAATCCACTCACCTCAGCCTCCCAAGGCGCGGGATTACAGGCTGAGCCACCGAGCCCAGCTTACATTTCTTTTAAAAGTTCTGTCCATTTTTCTCAGTCTTTTCCCCAAGTGAAAGTTGACTATAGAATAAAGTTTGATTGACAGGCTGTGGGTAAAATAGCAAGGAGAGAATAGAACACTACCAGGAATATAGTATATTCTAAAATAAGAGTTGAATTTTCAGAAATAAAATTAGTCAGGAGAAGAAAGAAAGAATGAGAACACAGCAAACAAGTGATATAATGAGAGGCAGTGAGCAGAACAAAATGAAATATGAAGCCAAAAGTCTACCAGGTACTTCATCTCTAATGGAAAAGACCCCCCATCCACCAAATGCCTTGTCCCACTGAATCTTCATTTAAGAAGCCACAAAAGGAGCCAGCAGGAGTTTTCAAATATCTCCCAGGGTAAAGGACTAAACACAGTTGGTAGTCCCCAACCATACCAACACAAGGCTTCTCATGAACTGTATGGGGGTCTAAGAAAGCAGCTTTCAATGAAGGCTCCCAAGTTCAGGAAGCCCTCTCCACCTCTCTGTATTTCAGAAGATAGCAGTGGTGTTATGAGAGTGAAGTGACAGGAGGCTGGAGGAAGTCAGAGCATTTGAAGTATCACTGCATGGGTGACAGAGTTGGTAGACTATGAATCCAGTGACAACAATGTTTTCCTGAGAACTAATAAAGTGGGTGACATTCTTGTAAAGCCTGTAAATCACCTAGTTTAAAAAGGCCAAAATTATGGTTTGCTAATAGTGAAATGAAATATGAACATCATCTCCAGAATCCATTGCTGTAGTATGTATCTAGATACATATTCAGTAACGGAGGGAAACAATCTAGGTGGGAAATCTGACTTATTTTGAGCTTGAAATCTGAGAATAAACAAAAGTCACAGACATACTCAACAAATGCTTTCTGTGTTTGGAGCATGAGCATATGCGTGCATGTGCATGTATTCTACTTCCCACCCTACACCATTTCTTCTCTAACCTTACCCTGAAGAAACTTCAGTGATTACAGAGGTGAAAAGAAAGTGACATTTACTCAAGGAGTTAAATTTCATTTATAAGAAAGCAATATTTATTAGAAGGAATTAATCCTTTTTCTCTAATTTGACTTTGAATATTTCTGAGTAACTTTAACCTTTTGAGTTTAGAGACCAACAGGTAGTTATTGGCTTTAGATGTAATCTAATAAATTGAAGTATTTTGTCTAGTCATGACTTTAGCATCCATCATAGATGAGGTAGTCAGATTTTTATTTTTGCTTTTTTTTTTAATAGGGAAGGCAATTTTTTAGGAATAAGTGGATCAGCACCCATGACTGGGATAAGGAAGTCAAAGTACTTCAAATTTTACTCAGAGTTTTATCTACATGTTATTAGGGAAACATTTTATAAAATATACATGAATCTTCCAACTGAATTATACTTTTGAATGGAGAAGCCATTCTGAAATATGATTTTCCAATAGATTAGAAGATTGTATTTGGATGAGGTCTAGAATTCTTCATCTAATTTTATAACTTAAGTGTCTACACTTCCTTTAAAGAGGGCTCAAAAGACATACATCTCCAGCTTTGTGCTCCCATTGACCTCGTCCTTCCCTTTTAAAAAAGAGTATTAAGAATAAATTATCAATTAAATTATCAGGTATTTTAGAGCAAATGACTCAAGGTTTAATAACTCTTTAGAATTTACAGACGCCAATGCTCCTACAAATAAATTCAAAATTAGTATTAAGCCACGGGGCATAAAAATGCACATAGTGGTTCTAAGCTAGGTTTCAGCTGCAGTAGTTACCCAGCTCCGTTCTGTGGGCAGAGGGACTAACTCCTGGTCCTGGTAAGCCCAACTGGTGGATATGTACAATGGGAGGGGAAAATTCACAGTTCTGCCCCTCTTAAAATGTTTCATCATTTTGCTATTACTCTATTTGGTTTTATTTAATTCATTCTTTAATCTTATACATTTTTTGTTCTAGTAAAATTAAGTATCCCTGAGTTTCAACTGCTGGATTGCCTTTTTTTTTTTTTTTTTTTGAGTTGGAGTCTCACTCTGTCGCCCAGGCTGGAGTGCAGTGGCACACTCACAGCTACCTCAGTGTCAACCTGCTGGGCTCCGGCGATCCTTCCACCTCAGCCTTCCAAGTAGCTGAAACTATAGGCACGCGCTACCACGCCCAGCTAACTTATTATGTATGTATGTATGTGTTTATGTATTTATTGTAGAGACAAGGTCTCACCAAGTTGCCTGGGCTGGTCTCGAATGCTTGGGCTCAGGCAATCCTCTCGCCTCGGCCTCCCAAAGTTCTGGGATTACAGGCTGAGCCACTGAGTCCGGCCTGGATTGCTTCTTAATCTGAAACACACGTTGTTGATAGACAGAGGAGCTTGAAAATGTCCCTAGGTCATCCTCTTTAGTTCATGTACATTCAAACACTATTCAGCCTCCCAGCAAGCAGACCTTGTATGATGCACATAGAGATTTGCACATGTGGAGACTGGGGCAATCGCACATACCCCTTGGAACCAAGAATCCAAGTTTGTGCTCCAAAGAGACATTACCAAATGGCAGTATTTCCAGAGAACATTGTTATTTTACATGTTCCAAAAGCCAACAGAACTCCAGTTGCTATTTAACAGTGTGATAGACATGGCCTCTGCCCAATCAGTTGGGAAATAATTACTACTAAAAGAGTCCACAGATATTTGCCAGGATTATTACAGTTGGGATCAATATTAAAATGTTCCACTAAAATATCTGAATACTTATCTTCAATTTCAAATGTGCTTTCTTGATATTTGTTGATACCTATTGAAACTTCCAAATACTTGCACATCATTTATGAAATTGTTTTCTTAACAGAAATACCTTATCTCAATGTATGTGAATCTCTATTAGGTAAGGATCAAATACTCAAGCACCTTACAGCATAGATCTCCTTTCCGCATTTTTGTCTGTTTGGTCCTTTCCCTGATCAGTATGCCTTCCACTGGCAGCTGGAGAAGGTAAGGAAGAGAAAACTAATTTAACATTAAGCCAAGTAGCTCTTCGACCTTGGGCAACTTAGTTCACCTTTCTAGTCCTAATTTCCTTTTTCTGTTTGACTACATGGTCTCTAAGGTTTGTTTTGGTCCCAAAATGTCATGATTTCATACAAAAGGACATAGGTGAGGTGTGAGCATGTCCGAAGGTTGGACTCTTCCCTCTAGTACAGGCCACACTAGGGAGACTCCACTCTTGATCTTTCCTGCTTCCGTTTCAGAACCATGTGTTAGAATTGGCCGATTATCCCTTCTTAGATACCAAAATTAGTTTGTGATGTTTAATAAGTAATTTCTATGACCATAAGTTAAATTTTTTTTTTTTTGCCTTGTTTTTAGTTCTTTGTGACAACACAAAAAGATTCAGGCTCTTTAAATGGCATCTCACACCTTCCAATGGTACACAGGTTACCACAGGAATAAGAATCTCACTACACATACACATGAAGATGAAACACTTAGAAAACATGAGGCTTGGGCAGATCGGATCATTTTTGAGATAGGGCTTCTTTAAAGACAAGGAATAGGTTAAATTTCTGCAAAGCTATTTTCCATCATATGAAATATGTTCAGTGACAGCGCAACAGTAAAAGCCATACATCAGCTTCTATTTAAGAACTTCAAAACTCCTAACAATTGGCTCATATGAATCATTGTCAGGAAGAAATCTTCCAGCAGCAGTGACTAGCCTCAGTTTGCTGTCTGGCTGAGGTGTGATTGATACCAGCGACTGAGCAACTTTCCAACTTCTAGCAAGAATTTGGAAACTGCTATGAAAGCAAGAATTAGGAGTCTCACACTTGCTGTTTGTTCTTTTACTATGACTGCGATCTATTTTCTGTACTTTTCCTTTTCTGATTCATCACACTATTTGTATGTGACATTAGAACAAGCCTGGAGACAGTTCTGCTGCAATTATTTGCATTAGGTGAATAAAAATTAAATTACTGCCTGTTAGCTACAAGTTCACTCCTTTGCTACAATGCAATCAATAGACAGCAGTAAAGAAATTGAACAATTTTATTTCTATTATGTAAAAAACATTACAACAAGCCTCCCATCCCCTGCTCCAGCCTCATGAATACCGTCCTCAGAAGACAGACAGACTCACACTCATAAAACTCCAGGTTCCATTTTCTTTTCCATTTCTACCTGTCTCTTGAAAAGCCATTTCTTCACATGTATTCTCTTATCTTATTTCAGTTTCTGCAGCAGGAAAACCATACAGAAACTCAAGTTTTAGTAATCAATATACAATTTTGTATGTGCAGTCTTCATACATCCAGAGTTTTTCCTTTTTCCATTCACCTAACCCTTCAATGTAAAGAAAAAAAAATTGTTTAAAACTAGACACTGTATACCAGACTCAGAGTGGTAACTTTCTCCAGTCACACTGAGTCCACATGAGATATTTAAGGATGCAATAAAACATAAGAAAAGCATATTCTAGCTGCTTGCTATTTTAAAAAGGGGAAAAAATCCTTTCAGACAGTAATCAATTTCATTGTGGTGGAGATTTCTGCAAAATGCATTAAGAAGTTCACGCCTGTGGCAATGGTCACTGCACATATTCTGGAATGTCTCCCAGACTATAAGACTTTTTCCAGACATCCAGGAGAGACTTTAGTATGACAGAGATCCTGCTCTGGGTCTTAAAAAAAATTGTAGAAGGAAAACTTTAGAAGATTCAGTTTTAGCTGGATTTTGTTTCTTAAACAGTCGAGTAGCCTAGGTTATGGAAAATACTAGTAATGATGGAGAAATGATAATCAAAAAAGCCTCCCTTTTATCTTCTTTTTCTGAAATCTCAGTTAGTTGAGGCATTAGTTAAGCAATAATGCTACTTTTCTTCCTAAGTATCTTTATGGGTAGGGTAGATTCTATCCCACCTCAGTTACTGCAATCACCAAAAGCAATTATGATAATTTTGTTTAATTTTTGGAAACAGAAATAGGATGAATCTCTACTTAATCGCCCTGTGGCTGCAACAGCAATCTTAAATTTGTTCAGAAGGGCGTGGGTTTTGAAATCACTAGATATAAAAGTGCTCTTTAACCATTTCTTTCTCTATCATGTTGATTTCTAAACTTTCCCCCCCACACTTGGTTTTTGCTGTAGTTAGGGACGACATTTGAGTACAGAAATCAGCATCGCTGATATGTTAAAGGACATGCTGAAGTGTGTTGGAGCCTTGGATTTTCCACAGATATATGTTATCTGCCTTTTCCTCTCCCTCAGAAGCATAACTTTTTCCTCACATTTCCTTGTTTAGAACCCAAAGAGGAGAAAAATGGCATGCTCTCTCACTCTCAATTACCTACATATTTGATGTATTTATAAGAGAAGTGGCTAGAAAAAGCACTCATCTAGGAATCTCAAGTTATACTCCAACCTCTGAGTTATACTTCCAGCTCTGCCATCAACAGCAGGGTGACCTTGAAAAACCACTGAGTTATTCTAAGTCTCAATCTTCTCATTTGCAAAATGGGAAGAATTTCTGCCTTGCCTAATTTATATCTTTATTATAAGACTAAAATGAGATAGTCTATGTCAACATATTCCTAATTTAGCATCTATAAAGAGGTCAAAATAGTGTTTGACACAGTAAACACCAAGCGTTAGCTACAATATTATTATAGAATTACTGCTATTAAAATGGCAAAGCATCAAACTAAGAATCACTGGCTAGTGTATATTTGATGGTTGTATTATAACACCTCATAATTCATAGTCCTTAAAAGACATTAGTTTTTTTATTTTACAAATCTACTTAGCTATTTATACTCAAACATCAGTAACTGCATTTTCCTAATGATGGGAAAAAAGTGGCCTAAGAAATATCAGAATGAAAAACCACTGAGCTGTTTGAAGTGTGCTATAATGGCATAAGTGCTGGTTACAGGAGCTGACGAGACTTCTGGAGCTGCAGCTGTGGATTGACATGAACTGAGGCCAGGGCACCCTTGACAGAGAAGTACACTGCTGTAGGGTCAGCACAGAAGTACACGACTATAGAGTCAACACAGAAGTACACTGCCATAGGGTCAACACAGGAGTACATCACTGTAGGGTCAACACAGAAGTACACCGCCGCAGGGTTGACACAGAAGTACACCACCATAGGATCAACACAAAAGTACGTTACTAGAGGGTCGACACAGAAGTCACAGCCATAGGGTTAACACAGGAGTACACAGCCCTAGGGTTGACACACAAGTATACCGCTGTAGGGTCAACACAGAAGTACATCACTGTAGGGTCGACACAGAAGTACACCGCCATAGGGTTGACACAGGAGTACACCACCATAGGGTCAACACAGAAGTATACTGCTGTAGGATCATCACAGGAGTACACTGCTGTAGAGTGGACACAGAAGTACACCACCATAGGGTTGACACAGAAGTACATCGCCATAGGGCCAACAAAGGAGTACACCGCCATAGGGTCGACACAGAAGTACATTGCTGTAGGGTGGACACAAGGGTATACTACCACGGGGTCGACACAAAAGTACACTGTCATAGGGTTGACATAGGAGAACACTACCGCGGGGCCGACACAGAAGTACACTGCTGTAGGGTCCTTGGGAGAGATGGTGGAGTTCTCTCCCTGCTTCATGCAAACAGCAATAATCACTCTGGCTTTCAGCCGGAAGCCAACCAGTCAAGGCAGTTCATGAGATCCACTGACTTGACTACAAGAATCTGTCCAGTCCTAAGTAAAGGTGAGAAACAGTCAATGTTTGCCTTTAGCCCTATATTAGTTTGCTAGGGTTGCTATAACAAAACACCACAGACTGGGTGACTTACGTGGTAGAAATTTATTTTCTCACAATTCTAGAGGCTAGAAGTCCAAAATTAAGGTGATGGCACATTTGATTTTTCCTAAGACCTCTCTCCTTGTCTTGCTGTGCCCTCATATGGTCTTTTCTCTGTGTGTGAGGCCCTGGTGTCTCTGTTATGTCAAAACTCCTCTTCATATAATTCAGTCAAACTGAATTAAGGCCTACTCTAAGGCCTCATTTTAGCTTAACCACCTCTTTAAAGACCCTATCTCCAAATGCAATCACATTCTGGTACTAGGGGTTAGGGTTCCACCAAATGAAATTTTTAAAGGAGAACATAATTCAGTTCATAAAAGGATAATAAGACTTTCTCTCCCTTCTCCTCTCCTGTTACCTCTTCCACCAGTCACTTCCTTTCTCTCTGGGACCACATAGTTCAAGACAAATTCTTTTTCCCATGGATCCCTAGTCCTCATTGCTTCTGAATACTTCTGTGGAAACAGTTAATCATGCACTGATGTACAAGTGCTTTGAAATCTGCACTGTGATCTGAAAATGTTATACTATTATGGACTTCTATAATCCTACATCTGACAGTGTTGAGGAATAGAGGAGATTGCTCCTTGAACTAACATAAGACCAAATATGTGGGCAAACCAGCTGTACTGGTCAATGTTCTCCAGAAAGAGAGACTCAATAGAATAGTATAATAGGTTATTTAAATGAATTGGCTCTTGTAGTTGTGGAAGCTGGCAAGTCCAAAATCTGTACAGTAGGCTGGAAAGCTGAAGGCTCAGGGAAGAATTGATGCAAGCTGAGTTTGGAGGCAGAATTCCCTTTGTCTCTGGGACCTCAGCTTTAGCATTCAACTGATTGAATGAATCTGACCCACAATATGGAGGCTAACTTACTTTACTCCAGGTGTACTGAATTGAATGTTAATATCATCTAAAAAATACCTTTACAGTGACATTAGATTGGTGTTGGACCAAATATTTAGGTATGGTGGCTCAGCCAAGTTGGCACTTAAAATTAATCATTGCATTAGCAAAATATGATCCAGATAACAATACACGGGGACTTTGATTTTTGGAACTATGTCCTTAAATTTAAAGAAGAAAGCCAACAGTTCTGCTGTGTCAACTTTGTAGCAGCTACTACTTTTGGTCTCCTCTCTTCTCAGCCTTGGGGGAAAAATTGCAATTTGTAGTTGAGACACTCTCAGTCAAAATTCTCACTTGGGTTTGTAAAAACATCTTTGTACTTGTTTTCTCTCATCATTAAATAAATAGTAAACTCTTTGAACAAGCAAGAATTGGTGTTTTTTGTTGTTGTTGTTGTTGTTTTGAGTTGGAGTCTCACTCTGTTGCCCAGACTGGAGTGCAGTGGCCGCTCCCAGCCACCGCAGCCTCGACCTGCTGGACTCCGGCAATCCTTCTACCTCAGCCTTCCAAGTAGCCAGAACTACAGGCGAGCGCTACCATGCCTGGCTATTTTTTTTATTTATTGTAGAGATGAGGTCTCGACAAGTTGCCCAGGTGGGTCTCGAAGCCGCAGGCTCAGGCAATCCACTCACCTCGGCCTCCCAAAGTGCTGGGATTACAGGCCAAACCACCAAGCCCGGCCAAAATGAACGTTTAACAGTAGGATGTGAGGTAAACTAAGTGACTTCCAGAGAGAACTCAATGGAACCATGAAAAAGTGATGAGTTTTAATATGGAAGGATGACTGTGGTTTGTTATATAAACATAAACATTTTAGTTCATCATCTTTATAATAAAGCTTTTCAAAATACTCAAAAGCAGAGAGAATGATATAATCTGTTTCTGTCAATTACTAGCAATTATTATTGTTACCCTTGCTTCTTCTAGTCCTTAAAAACTAGTTTTAAAAAGAGAATCTATAATTTGATTCCATTTTTGTAAGAAAAAGATTATTGCACTAGAAAACAAAAGGTTTGAAGGGGACCCATTCTAAAAGGTTAACAGGAGCACTCATTTATCCTCTGAATACACTCCGGAACACCAACTAGCCGGGGATGGGGGCTCCAACCCAGGGCCCAAAAACAGCACAGAACTTAGGTTTTCTTTCAAGGACTTGCCAGGAAATGAGGGCTGTTTAGGCAATAGATACATTTGTGAAATCTCTGTGGTTGAAAGACTCTGGGCCTCTGAAAGCTCAGAGAAAGTCAGAGGCAAGTCAGGGGAAGTGGCTGTCCTAGAGGCAGGGGAATGACACCTGAAAGGTCCCTCCAGCCACAGTTAAAAAATGACATGGGGCCTGACACAGTGGCTCACACTGTAATCCCAGTATTCTGGGAGACTGAGGCGGGAGGATCACGTGAGCCCAGGAGTTCAAGACCAGCCTGGGCAACAGAGTGAGACCCTGTCTCTACAAAAAAATAAGCCAGGTGTGGTGGCGCATGCCTATAGTCCCAGCTATTCAGGGGGCTGAGGTGGAAGGATCATCTGAGCCCAGGAAGATGAGGCTGTGGTAGCTGTGAGCATACCACTGCACTCCAATGTGGATGACAGAGTGAGATCCCGACTCAAAAAAAAAAATGACACGTAGCAGCAGGGACCTGATCACCTCTCACTTCCTCACTCCTCTCCTCCACAGCCTGCTGCACAAAACTGTGGTCCTCGTGTTTTCCCAGGAGCTGGAGGAGCAGGGGGCGCCCCAGAAGAGGTAGGACCCCAACATCATCCCAGCTTCACTCTCGGTCAGGGTCGTCCCCTCCCTCCCCCACAGCTGGGCAGTGCCAGCAAACTGCCAGGGAGGCCTGGACACATTCACCAAGGAGCGGGATGTAAGCAGGAATAGGCTAGGCAGAGGATGCAGCCCCAAAGGGGGAGGGTCAAAAGGCAGGCTGCCTTCACCTTTTACAGTGCCCGAGAGAACCCCAAGAGGCAGGATAGAGGCAGCGTATGGGGCGGAAGTGGGATTGCCAGAGAGTGATGCTGTAATGGTCGAGTAACACGTGGCTGCTCCCCTGGATACCAATAAATCAAAGAGGCAGGGAACTGGTAGAAAGAAGTTTATCTCTGAGTTCGAATCCAGGGAGCAGAGCCAAACTCGTGGTCTTTCTAAAACGGTTCTGCTCACCCTCCAGGTTTTTACAGTTCACTTTTATAGTTCAGAGTTGTCGGTATCTATACATTAGCCACGTGACCTGCAGAGCATCGTATAGAACTTAAGTTTCAGCTGCATTTCACATTTAGATTGTGATATTTAGAGAAAAGAAAGTTTACAAGGCCTAAGACATCGTGCATTGCAAACATTATGCAAATCACAAGACTGATGATTACATTGATACCATATAGTTCAAAGAAAGGGAGTAAATAGGGATTTACATCTTTGGGCACATTCTGCTGGGAAGTCAAAGATCCCTTGAAGCTACTTACTGGGAGTAAGCATAGAAGACAAAGGGACTCTCAGGAATGTGCTCAGGAATGTGCAGGAGTGCTTGAATTCCCTCCATGCCCTTCTCTAGGGGCTGTGGCGATATGGAGGGACATTAATGGGTTTCTGTATCAATGCTGAGTGACAGAGGTCCTCCAGCCTAAACCCAGAGGACTGCCTGATCTGTAGCTCTGATCTTGGTCCCTTTGGCATAAGGACCCTTTAGGGGTGTTTGCCTCCTCCTGGGTGCCTTCCTGGATTGCCCCAGTCTACGCAGGTGGGCAGAGATTCAGCACTTTGCCTCTTTGCCTCAGTCCACCCTGTAGGGTTTGACCTATTGAAAGGTCTGACATCCCTGAAGCACTGATGAGGAGGAGGATGAGACTAATGATAATAGCCGCCAAGGTTAATTGAGCACTTACTATGTAGGTATGTACCAAGCACCAAACTAAGGCAGTCCATGTACATTCTCCCAGCGAGAGATTTAAGTGATTTGCCCAGGGTCACACATCAGGGAGTGGAGAAGCCAACTTGGGAACAAGGTCTGACTCCAGACAGAGGACAGGGATGGCATGGGGCATGGTGGAAGGCGGGTCTGGGGACATACTTCCGAGATAGTGGACAAGGCATTCGCTCAGCCTGGCCTTGGTGTGTGTTCCTCCAGGACTTTGTTTCTTGACAGTCTCACGCCCCAGATGCCCTCTGAGGTGCCCCTGAGTTCTCGAAGGATCAGGTACAGTGATGGCCTTCAGAGCCCTCCCTTCCTCTGCTCAGATCCTGTCCCCAAAAGCTGTCCCCAGGCCCCACAGGCTCCCTGGAGGATACCGTGATGTGCTGTGTCGGGGTTGTGGCCTGGCTTCCCTACCTCCCACCTCCTTGCTCAACCCGCCCCAGCAGTTGAGGGGCTGTGGGAACTCCAGATGGAGAGTTTGGGGACCCCTTCCCTCCTGGATCCTGGGGCAGAGGCCTGGGGGCTCAGGTCAGCCCCCCGCAGGGAGCCCAGCAGGACTCTTCGCTTTTCTGTGTCTGTCTGCATCTCCCTGTCTGTCTGTCTCCTTCTCTCACTCCTTGTCTCTCTCACAGTTTCTCTTTCTCTACTGTCTTCCATCTTGTTATCTGTCCTTCGCCACCCCCCCCCCCCCACTCTCGCATACTTGCTGTCTCTCTTACTCTTTCGCTCTCTCTCGCTTTCTTTCACTCTCTTCCTCTCTCTGGCTCTTTTTTGCGTGCTCGCTCTCTCGCTCTCTCTCTCATCTCTGGTCTCTCTGTCTTGGTTTCCCTCCCTCTCTGTGCCTCTGCCTCTCTCTGCCTGTGTGTGATGTCCTAT
>CAUYQG010099206.1:0-17641 GCA_963574415.1 Tarsius wallacei
ATAAAAGGGTAACTGAGTAAAGTTCATTATTATTTCAAAACAATGGGCCAAAATCAGTACATTCATAACAATCTAGAACTAAATTCTAGTTAGTTAAAAACATAGATGGGGAAGGTGATGAATGATGAAAGGGCCAATTCTTGGTAGGTAAGGGAACAGCCTGTTGTGGTGGAATGATCCTGAGTGGGAACCAGGAGTTAGAAGATTTTTCTGTCCTGGCACTATCTTGTTACGTGTTCTTTGCAAAATAACTTATCTCAATTCTTCAAGTCTTTTTCTCATCTGTAAATGAGGCAGTTGGGGCCGAGCAAAGTTCTTTTCTGTTTTCTCATTCTGTGACACCCACAACTAATCTTTAATGAGCAGCGATGATATGGAGATTTCTACCTATCTATGTGTTTTGAATTTAGTGTCATCATCATAAACAATCCTTCTGGAATATTGGAGCTGAAACTCTTCTAAGTGCTTTTGTGAAAATATTATCACAAGGTAAATGCCATGTATCTCTCAATTAGGTAGTAAATGACAGGAATGGAATTTATACTCTGCTGTTTTATGCCCATATTTTATTGACTTCATTAAACTTTGCATTTAAACTCTGTATATGTCTGCAATTTATTAGAGAATTAAATGACAGTGACATTTGATACAGGCAGATGAGATGGAAAGGTTACATTTACATGAATTCATGTTTTAGATTTTAGTTTTAAGTTCTGATTTATAACAGGGCCCTTTCTCTAGTCATTATCTCACTCTGTGTGTGTGTTGATTAGACCGTAATCTGCTAGGAACTGGCAACTGGCCCTGTTTTTCATGGGCTACAATTAGGAACCCATAAATGGTTGTATGGAAGAGGGCTAGAGGAAATCACTTAACCACCTGGATGGATACTGCTTCCTACTATTCACGCTCTAATGTGAGTGCAGCCTGCCTTCTGTTGCTTGTCACTTCTCAGGTGTTTTTGACAATCTCTTTGCCATTTCCCTGAGATAATATCCCAAATGTTTATCACTGTCCACAAGTCATCTACACAACCCTTGCTGCCTTCCCTTTAAATGAATGACTCTCACACCTACTTCATTGAGAAAACTGAGGTCATACCAGTAGAATGATTCTAACGCTCACTGACTTTGTGTTGAGTACGATTTGGTGCTCTACAGACAGTAAAACCCTCCTGCAATGCTATTACGTGGGGACAGCTAGTTGGCCAGGAGTTCTGGCATCTGAGAACACATCATCCATCATGTTATACCTGAATGTGAGTTATTGTTGGGCATCTAATTGTAGAGTATGTTAATTAAGTGTTGTAGTCTATCTCACAGATCTGAACTCTTCCAGCCCCTCTTTTTACTTCCTTAGTGTGTCTACATTCCTATTCATCCTTTCCTCCCTTTGGGAAGGATTCTTCTTCTCCTAGGCTTACATTCCTCCATGCATTTTATCTTATCCCCCCCTGCCTTTTCCCAGCCCTTTCTTTTTCTTTTGTGTCTCCAAATTTTCTTTTCTACTGGCTTCTTTCCCTCAGTCCAATTCATTATTCTATTCAATCAGAAAAGATTGCATTATTGATCCTAATTTTTCACTTCCCTTTAGTACGATTACACGTCCACCCCGTTACCATGTTAACTCTATAGTATTCTCTCATTCTCATTCTCTGAGGCTGTGTTCTCATCTGCAAAATGAAGTGGTTGAATAAGAACCTGCTGTCTATGGTTTTAATATTCGGAGACATACTTAATGTTTAATTAGCTTCAACGATATGGACATTTCTTTTTTTAAATTTATATTTTATTTTAAAGATGTGTGGTACAATTCAGGATTAGGCATACAAATGAACATCATATAGGTGAAGTTCGGACCTCCCTTTGGTCCCCACTTTGCCTGGTTTGAGCTCAGGTTCCCTTGTTGATGTTGTGATCCCACCCCCCCCCTCCAACCCTGGCAGTATCCTGCTACTGCCAATCCCTTTTTTATAGTATCATGGCAAATATTCAGAGTCCACTTATGAGTGAAAACATGTGGTACTCTGTTCTTTATTTCTGTGATAGATCACTCATTATAGACTCTAAATCCATCCAAGTTGCTGCAAAGTTCATATGTTTGTCTTTCTTTATGGCTGTGTAATCTTCCATTGTGGATATGTACCGCATTTTTTTTTTCCAGTCTAGTTTTGATGGACAGCATGGTTGGTTCCATGTTTTTGCTACTAAGAATAGTGCTGCAATAAACATGCGTGTGCAGCTATCTTTTTTGTAGAATGATTTGGGTTCCTCCAGGCATATTCCCAGGAGGGGGATGGTGGGGTCATATGGAAGGTTAGTTCCTAGTTCTTTTATAAACCGCCATACTGTTTTCCATAGAGGTTGAACTAGTTTGCATTAACCAACAGTGTAGAAGTGTTTCCTTTTCTCCACATCCTCACCAGCATCTGTTGTTGTTTGTTTTATTAATGATGACCATTCTTACTGAGGAATATGGATATTTCTATCTATATATATATGTTTTTAACTTAGTGTCATCATCATCATAAACGATAGTGACCAGGGTATACTTTCCCACCTCGTTGGTGTTTGGCTTCGTTATGTGATTGCTTTGACCAATGGAAAGGGCAGAGAAGTAATAATGTGCTAGTCCCAGTCAAGGCTTCAGGAAGTGTGATATGCTTCTGCTTGCCTTCTTATTTTTCAGTTGTCTGGTCTCCTGTGAGAAGAACATGCCTAAGGTAACCTCCATTACAAGAAGAATGGGGAAACACATGGTGTGGAACCAAACATAATCCAAAGCCTGAAGCCAAGCCCAGTTCAAGTTAGTCAAGCTCATCCAAGATCAGCTGAACTCAAGCTGACCCATGGATCCATGGGCAAGAAAGAAATCCTTGTTGTTTCAAGACATCAAGTTTTGGGGTGATTTGTTACCCAGCATTATTGTAGTAAAAACAGATGAATACACTATTCAATCTACTTTCTCATTCAACAGTTATTTGTTGGGTAACTGATGTATGCCAGACTTCTGTAATATAGTCTCTAGGGATACTGTGGTTATGAAAACAAAGATGGCAAACATAAGTGAACAGGATAATGTTGCCTTTTAACAAATGTTAGGAATAAAATCAGATGAAGTGATGTGATAAACAGAGGTGGGGCTGTAGAAGTGAACACATTTAGTTTGGGTAGTCAGAGAGTCTCTAAGAAGGAAAGAAAGAAACCTTTGAATGAGACAAGAATAGCAAGGAGGAGGCAGCCAGAGGACGAGCCAGCCCTAGTGCATTCCTTCAGAAGAGCAGTGAGGGCGGAGGTCCTACAGTGGAAATGAGTTTGGCCTAAGGATGGACTTAAGTGTCTCTCAAATAACCAAAAGCTGTAAAATTAACATTACAAATATTTCAGAGGCTGGAAGCAGGGTTGATATCTAGAAATAAAATCAAGCCTCCGGAAGCAGCTGAGCCAGACCAGAAAACAAGGGTGGCAGCAAAGAGAGCTAGCTGGCTACTTGTCATAGGCCTCCAGGGTGGGGTGGGTCCCTGGCTTAAATGTGCAGCTGGACAGACAGCTGCTTTTCCACTGAATTGATTATAATCTTTCTTCATTATCTGCATCCTATCTCCTATTTCCTGAGCCAAAATTTTTCAATCTCAGTTAGATATGCATTACATTGTTTCAACTGGAGGCAAATAATTGTACAATTTTCTGCAGAAAGTTGCTTTCTTGCACCCCCCCCATTATTTCAATGAAAAATCATGCACATACATAGTTTAAAGAGTCAAAGGAGTCTATACAATTCTTGCCTGGCTGTTAGACAAATCGGCCATCCTCCCCTCTGGAGCATCACCCCCCATGCTGGCATTTCTTCGGGAGCACTGTCACTGTTTTTTACCTGATTATTTAGCAGTTCACCTTCATGTCTCTAAATGACATAATTGGTGCTTCCCCTTGATTTTCCATTTTTTAGACATTTTATGCTATTTCCCTCAATTGACTTGGAGGACATAACTTGCTTTCTTCTCACTATTGTCAAACACCCTTCTATTCTATCATGTCACCTTTTCCTCTGAGTATGATGTTATGGAAATTTTCCTAAGACCGGTGTTCAGTATTTGTATAGTTATGATTATATACATACTTTTAATAGCTGAGTCAGGCAATTAGAAGTCATTGTTTTTCCTTTCTGTAGCAGGCAGCTTCTAAGATGGTCCCCAGTGATACCTGAGGACTAGTATTGAAGGCCTTGTGTATTCCCCTCCCCTTGAATGTGGGTTGGGCTTATTGACTTGCTTCTAACAATTAGAATATGGCAGAAGCAATGGATGTCACTGCTGAGATGAGGCTGCATAAAGACTGGCTATCATTTTGGGCACTTTGTTTGCTTGTGGTAGGCAGAGTTTTAAGGACATCCTCCTCAACCCCCAATTCTCATTCCCTGGTTATTCAATCACTCATCTCAGTACTCCTGTGGAGGGATTTTGTAGATGGAACTGAGGCTATTAAACAGCTGATATTAAAATACAGGGTTTATCTTGGGTCATCCACATAGGCCCAATGTAATCACATGAATCTTTAAAAGCAGAATAAGGCAGGGGAGAAAGTCAGAAGAAGTCAGGAGACATGAGGCAGGAAGACTGGGAATGTGAGGAGTACTCAGCTCCCATTATTGGCTTTGAAGATGAAGGGGGTCACCAGCCAGGAAGGTGGGTGGCATCAGAAGCTGAGCATGATCCTTGGTCAACAGTCAGTAAGGCTATGAGAACCTTAGTCTTATAACTATGTGGAACTAAATTCTACCAACAACCTTCATGAGCCTGGAAGTAAATCTCCCCCCAATGTTCCAGATAAGAGCCCAGCCTAGCTGACATCGACTTTATCCTTGAGAGAGTCAGAGCAAAGACTCCGAGCCTGCCTGGCCTTCTGACCTACAGAGCTGTTGGATAGTAAGCAAGTGTTCTTCGAAGCTGCTAGATTCTTGGGAATCTTTTATAGCATCAGTAGAAAACGAATACATTGCAGGAAGCCAGCTGTCAAGTTGTGAACATATAGAGGGAATTGGGGAAGTGATAAGTCCAGGATTCTTTGTAAGGCTTTGTTACTGAATGATGTTTTCTAAAAGGATTGTACAAGTGAGGAGGTCACTCATTTACTCAACAAGATCCTATTGAGCGCACACTTGGGTTACTGCCCTGAATTAGATAGACAATGTTCCTGCTTCCACAGAACTTACATTATAATCAGAAAAGAGAGTGTGTGACTGTTGATGACTTTTGTGTTCTGTTCTTCCAAGTACTTAAAACCAAGAGAGAATTTATCACAACTGGTCTGATACTTTTCGGAAAAGTCCAAGATTATCTGGCAAGCATTTAATAAACACCGACTACAGTCTCAGATTGTGCCAGGTCCCTGGCACTCCACGTGTGGTCAATGATGATGCCTGTCCTCATGAATCTTATGTGAGGAGAAGGCAGATGTGGAAGTGCATAGCGACTGCACAATGTGATCTGTGTAAGAGGAGGGCTGGCAGTTAAGGGGTGGGGTGAGGGGGGAGTTAGGTTTCTAGAGCATTGTTTGAGATGCACAATAATTACATGTTTTCTATTTAGCAAGCACTGGCTTTTACTGTTTGTCTCTGAAAATAACAAGGAGGGCCATATTTTATTCTCCTTCTCTTATTTCTGATTACAGTGCAGATCCCAGAAAAAGGTAAGATTGCATTTTCCTTGAGAATTGCCTATTTTTTTATTTTCATAAAAATCAGGGATCTATTAGATATTTGGCCTTGAGCTGGACAGATGTGTTTGTTCAGTAGCAGAAGATTGAGATTTCCTGAAAGGCTTGGTTGCTTGTTTTTTGTTCTTGATTTTATGACATGTGCTATTCCCAGAGTAATCTTATTACCATTACTCATTTACTAATTTAGTGAGAGACCATTTGCTCAGGGGAACCCTGTGTGTATTTTTAAGATAGCTACATGTTCAGGTTTCTTTGATCTTGCAAAGAGAATGAAAAAGGAAGCTGTTTAAATCAGGAGTAACTGATTTGAAATCAACCTGTTTTCCTTGACATACAAACATGTGCATAGATGTATGTAACCTGCATGAAAATATATGCTTTATATGTATATATACATAGCTCACTGTGGGATTCTTTTTGTAAAATAGCTCTCTGTTTTTTTATTATGATACAAAGAGATCAGAGGTATAGTTTCACATTTGTGCATTGATCCAATCAACAATCTCCTGCTGTACACCTAGCACTGTGATAGTTCTTAAAAAGATATAAACATGGTCATAGAAGAGCCTTCAAGTAACTCAGTTTGGTTGAGGAGCAAACACTTAAATTAATTTCTGGTGGAGAATAATAAGTAAGAAATTCCCTCCTCTTGATAAAAGTTGGACCAATGATGTACCAATTTGGACCAGGTGATATATCAACTTCTACAACAAAGAGAATTCTAGGTAGGGACAAAGCTTTCCCTCTGCAAGAGGGCCTCCCTGGGACAATAGAATTGTGATCAATAGAATTCCACTAGAATGAACTAGGCAGGAACTGGAAATGAAAATTTGATGGGAAACCCTGTTTAAAGAAACTATGTTAGTTAAGGTAATATTATCTATTATTTAAAAAGTAAAATATATAATTGCTCAAACAGGATAAAAACATATTTCTTGACTGTGTAAAGTCCAAAATAACTGCACCTAACTGATGGGAGCTTTCATCCATGCGGTGACTCAGGAACCATGGCTTCTTTGAGTTTATGGCTCTACCCCCTTCAGCACTGGTTTTCAACATCACCGTGTTCTGCACCAAGTCAACAGATGGTGAAGAGTATTGATGCATGTCAGAGACTGGTAAGATCCAGGCTTAGAAGCGGCATACAGCACTTCTTGTCCCCTTCCATTGACTAGGACTCAGTGTCCTGACCTCATCTGACTAGAAAGAAAGCGGGGTAATGTAGTCTAACTCTGTAGCTGAGGGAAGAAAGAGGTGAATAGTTAATCTCTGACACAGAAGCCTCGAGCAACATCATAATACTTCGGGGCTGGAAAGTACTGGAGGGTTTTGTAGCTATTTATTTTCTTTTTTCCTGGCTGGAGCACCCATCAACTCTTTCTCAAATGACATATAGTATAGGCTCTTCTATATCCTTTGTTTCCTAAATTTGGAGTCTGTAATTTGTAAACATCCAATGTTAAATTGTGGTATCCAGAAAGAACCACATTACTCCAGACATGACTAATCAATAAAAAGAACAGCAGGATGTATTATTCCTCATGATCTTGACATAGCCCAACTACCAGCTATCTCTTCTTACTTTTTATTCTTTAATTTATTCACCTAATTTTGTAGGTGTCATGGGTTAGAAAAGTATGAGCCATGTTTTGGAGAAGCCAATATAAATTTTCTGAGTAAATGTTACTCTTTCTTGTTATTATTGCGTTCCCAGTGCCTAACACAATACATGGCACATAATAGGCATTCAATAAATATTTCATAGATGAGAAGGAGTTTTAAGCATCTTACGAGATTCCTTGAACATAGCAGACACTTTCATATTTTCTATTAATTTATCTTTATGGGTTGTATCCCAGGTGAAGTCTCTGCATATCGGTTTTCCAATTTAACACATTTAATGTCTGTACTTTTAATTTTTAGAGTTTCCATTTGTGATTTTTTCCCCCAATCTATTTGCTTTTTGGATCTTGTTTCTTCCTTAATGTCTGTACTTTTAATTTTTAGAGTTTCTATTTGTGATTTTTTTCCCAGTCTATTTGCTTTTTGGATCTTGTTTCTTCCTTTATGTCTCTGAATATTTTAAACATATTATTTTTAAGTCTCTTTAAGAATGGTCTAGGTTCTGTAGATTCTGGCATTTGAAAGTTTTCACTTATATCATCCTCATTGTGTGTGTGAGCTCATGTTCAGCTGGTATTGCTTATCATGGGAGTCTCAGGTGCACACGGGGTGGGAGCATCCCATGAAGTGGTTTTGAACTTGTCCTCTGCTGAGGCTCTATATAGAGCTAATTTGGAATCAATTTTTATGTAAATATCTCATTTTAGGGTTGTCTGACCTTGGGGCTAGTACAAATTTGGATTACACACTCATAGGTGCCATGAGTTTGGGGTTCTTGTTTCTGGTGGATGACTGGGAATAGTGGCCAAAGTCTTAATTTCTTTCTCAATGAATTTAAAACCGAATTTTCCTCAGGCATATAACTGGTCCCCATGCTTGGCCTGTCAGTTTCTTCTTCACTTTTGGCATCCTTTCTTGTTTTTTAATGTTTAACCATGTATTCAAAACATCTTAAAAATATATTCTCCCCAGCATTTCTATGGGTTTGGAGCAGGCACTGGGGTTTCCCACTGTGGTGGACACTGTGATGCCCCATTCACTAAAGGATTTGTTGACCCAGCTGCTGGCAGTGCTGTCTGTAAATAGTCCTCAGCTGTCAGTCCCCTTGAGAAATTGCCTCAGCTGCAGAGAGCCACTTCCTCCAAGGTCTTGCCCCTTTCTTTCCCGGGACAGCCTGTATCCAGTGACTGATTAATGCAAGAGTATAAAGACTGGGCCATCTTGGGCCAGTTTTGAAGAGTCATTCTAGTGCTAAGGTTCTCCATGAGTTGGGTCAAGGCACTCACTAAGCCTGCATCGCAGCTTGACTTCCCCTTTCACTTTTTCCTCCTTCCTTCCTGCCCTTTCAGAGGTGTTGATTCCCAGGGCTCTGCTGGGAAACATCCTGTCCGCTTGTCCACTAAACTCCACGTCATGATCTGCTTCCTGGGAAGCAACCTGGGACACCCACGTCAGGCCACTCTATACTGACCAGAAATCTCATATTCTAAAACATTTAGAAGATGTTTGTTGCTGGTGGTGTTGATGTAAACAGATGCCAAATCAGTCACCTCATTCACCTCACTTAAGGTTTTTTGTAATTTTTTTTGTTATTTTAGATTTCTATCTGTTGTGTCAAGCTATTCAAAATCATTTAAAATTTTGACTGTTTAATTTTTTGGCCACTTCATTTCTTCTGTTTTCCAGATTTGTGCCAGTTTGAAGTTTGGCATCGTTGCCTTCTATGCTTCCATCCCCATAGCTGATGGAAAGATTTTGTAGGAAGGATTAAGAGCCTTTCCTGATAATCCCTTCTTGGAACACAGAACCACTATTCACACTCCAGTTTCAAATAGCTGCAAGTCGACACTACTATCCGTATTTCACCATCTTAGAGGGACATCAAGAAAGGCCTTACCAAATAAATGAGTTCCTGAAACTCTGGTTCACTCTATATAACAAATCCCCCGTGTTTAATAACTTTAAAAAAAAAAAAAATCCACAATGTGCCTTGACATCTCTCTGAAAAGAAACCCTTTCTCTTGGCCTTTTTAATGTCAGTACTTTTCTACTCATGAGTAGATGAGACCAAGGATCCTACACTGATTATGAGATGGTCATGACTGACTGGAAGGTGGTGCCATGGTGTTCATGCCTTTGTGTAGTCCCCTTCCTAGAAGGAAAAAAACGGCAAAGGCCATTAATTGACAACTCACAAAAGAATAAATGTAAGTGGCCACTAAATGTGAAAAAATAAGATTTAATCTAAATAACATGCATATTTAACAACAAATTAATTTTTATAGACTAAAATGTCAACAAAATTAGCAGAAATAACAATAAGTTATACTAATAAAGGCATGATGACACAGGAACTAGCATAACCTAGGATGGGAATATAAATTATTACCAAAGGTTTGAAATGTGCTTTGACAATAACTATTAGGAAATTCAGCAGAATTTTGGCCAAATATTTCTACTTCTAGGAATCTATCCTAAAGAAGTCTGAAGAATAAATACTGTATATAATGTAAATCACCATAGATTATATAAGTTAAAGTATGTAAAGACTTTTAATGACAGCATTAAGCTTAGGAAAAGCTTGTTTATTAGGAAAACATTGTTTATTAGGAAAAAATAAATATCTAGTAATAGTAGAATATATAAAAATAAAAGATGTATAATACATATATGTGATAAAATATTAACCAGGCATTAAAAATCTTTAATAATGTGGAAATATTAATATTGCAATGTTCATTGAAAAAAATTCTCATAAAATAGAATGTACTCATTTATTCATTAAAATTATTTATTGAGTATAAGCACCCATTATTTTGCACACACTGTATTAAATCCATGTAGCCATTCCAACTTTCTTATATTTGGTTATAGCAGGAAATATTATCAAAATTACTATTGATTATTCTTTGAATCTTGGAACTTTAACAATTTTATTTGCTGCCTTATGCTTCTCTGTATTATCTATTTTTTTCCCCTCACATACATGTAAGCAATAAATGAACAGCTATGAAACCTCATTTCTTCCAGTACTTTCCCTGGAGTTCTGCCCAAGGATTAAGCTTCCTCAAGGCCCTCAGTGAGGTAGAATATTTGGTTAATATAATCATCTCCGGGTTTATTACTAGTTAATGAAGTGTGGGAGTGGTAGCTCGTTAAAAACAAGCAACAAGAGAAACTTCCATTTTTGGATGCAGTGAAAATTCCAAGGGTTGCCTAAGGAGAGGTTTTTAAAGAGGATAGTGTGGCTTGTTGCTGAGATTCTGCAAAGCTGCATGTATGTTTCAGCTCCCTGAGAGCCTGGCTGCTTAGCAACTGCCACATAAAGTCATCTTTCTCTTTTTTTAAAAAAAATCCCAGGCTATGCATGACTTAAATGAAGATGTTCTAGTTCACTGGAGCTTGGAGAGCAATTACTTGTAGCTGTCTTTGGCATTTGTGCCAGGCACATCAGAAAATAAAATGAAGACGCTGTGCACGCCCTGTGTCTTCATCTCTAGCATGTGGCGTCGAGTGCAATGAAAGGAACAGCTGCTCTCCCAAGGCCTCGTCTTCTTTCCTTCTCAGAGAGAAAGTGCGGAAGAGCAATTCTGAACTTGGTGGGGCTGGGAAAATCTTCCATTTTGACAGCTAAAGGTGGTGTAAGGGTAGGAGAAGAAGGTAGTATAGAATGAGACACTTGGGTTTACTAAGAGACCTTCCCACTTCAAGATCATTTTTCTGTCTGTCTCAAGAACAGCCCCCTAGAGAAACTTTCTAGAAGCAAGATTAAAATAGGATCTGTCTTCTTCTGCTACTCCATCCCTATTGTATTTGTCCTACAGAAATTAACAGAACCTCAGAGCCTTTCCATTTTTCAAACTCTGCCCTGCTGTGTGCATACCCACCCGTGTTGGGTTTTGAAGTTCTTCCCTGGGGGAGTCCCAGATAACCTTGATTAGTTTATTTTCTCCAATGAACAATGCACTTCCTTCAGTGTCACGTAGATTTCCAAGACTCCTTCATCTTCTAACTCCACTCCTACCCCCAGGTCTTCTTCCCCCACAGCACATAGGTCATAACCCCATCTTGTCTAGCTCTTACCAAAGTAGCCACGTGTAACAGGGTGCTCAAAAACAACGGGGTGAGGGGAAAGGGGAGAGAATGGCCCTTGAGAAGCAATGACTCTCCTCTTTCCCTGTTGAAAGAATGAAAAGTAAAACATTATTTCGTCGGCCTGCACTACTTTGATATGTAGAATTATAATTCATCCTAGCTAGTGATTGTTATTTGTTAAAGCACTAGTCTATCAGAGTACGTGAAAAGGAATATGATGACACCTGGTTCAATCCAAAATGCTTACCCAGTCATGGGAGAGATGTGTTAGCAAACAAATATTACAAAGGAGAAAGAAAGGGGTGGAAGAGACAGTGTTTCATTTGAGCTGTCTTCTGGGGAGAACAACCTCTGAGTCTCAGACAGGAACACTGATGTCATGATGCAAAGGGCCACACGTGGAGTGGATAAATTTAAAAAATCTGCCTGGACTTGAAGAACAGGGCACATGAAAGTCAGAGAATCTTAAAACCAGAAGAAGGATTCTTCAGGGACCAGATATGAATGGTACTAAACATAATGATAGGAATGCTAATAGGTGAAGCCTAAGAAATCTACAGGAGGGCAAGAGAGGAGGGAATTTTAGGGCTCAAAGAAGCAGATGTGTTTCTTAACTAGAAAGACCAAAAGAACCAGTCCACAGAGTAGGAAGGCAAGAAAAGAAAGGACCAAACACTGGGCAGGTGATTAGGAAGTGGACCCTGGAAGCAGCAGAGACTAGTGCTTAAGTGGGAACACTAACATTTATTAAACTACTTCTGTGTACCAGCCCCTGGACTATATAGTCAAGGACTGTGAAAGGCCTGCAATTTTACACTGCTTGCAGGTCTAACAAGTTAGCCTGTCAGTTTCATGGATGCTGGTGGAAGACATGAAACTTCATACTTCACAACTTGGCACAGCAAGTGGCATGAGCATCAGCATATTTGTGTTCTCCTTGCTCAAGTCTCATGAGAATAATGTATTTACATCATGTTATTTTATTTTATTTTATTTGAGTTGGCGTCTCACTCTGTAGCCCAGGCTGGAGTGCAGTGGCATGCTCAAAGCCACTGCAGCCTCAACCTGCTGGGCTCAGGCGATCCTTCCACTTCAGCCTTCCAAGTAGCTGGAACCACAGGCATGCACTACCACACCTGGCTAATTTTTTTATTTATTGTAGACATAAGGTCTCACCATGTTGCCCAGGCTGGTCTCACACCCCTAAGCTCAGGCAATCCTCTTGTCTCTGCTTCCCAAATGCTGGGATTATAGACATAAACCACCATGCTCAACCACGGGAATAATGTATATGGGACCAGATGAATGTCTGCACATGTAAGGAGAGAAACCTAAAGATAAGGGAACGCATATCTTTTTTTTTTTTCTCCAGCTGGAGTCTCACTCTGTCACCCAGGCTGGAGTGCTATAGCACACTCACGGCCACCCCAGCGATGACCTGCTGGGCTCCAGTGATCCTTCCGCCTCAGCTTTCCAAGTAGCCAGAACTACAGGTGCATGCTACCACACCCGACTAATTTTTGATTTATTGTAGGGATGAGGTCTCACCAAGTTGCCCGGGCTGTTCTTGAACCTGTGGACTCAGGCAATCCACTCACCTCGGGCTCCCAAAGTGCTGGGATTACAGGCTGAACCACCCAGCCTGGCCAACCTGTATCTTTTATAATGAACAGTAATCATGTAATTCCTTTGCTTTAGAAGGAGACATTTCTCCAAGGCTGTTTGCTATACACATACCCTTTAAAAGATAGTCCAGAACAAAGGAAAGTCAATGTCTCTTCTTGCAAGATGTGCATTAATGCAAAAGACCCATAAAGAATTGCCCCCATATAGCTATGTGCTTAATATTTATAGTGGGATCTGAAGACTAGTATTCAAAATGGTCTTTAAGAGTTTACTGAGTATCCTTTCAAAACAGAAGTTTTAAAGAGAAGAACTTTCAAAAAATTTCTGGAATGTTTGCAATTATGCCATTTTTAAAAATTTTGCTGCATCTTGTCTGTTTTTCTAGTGTATGAGTAGTAACACTTAGACAAAGAGATTTCAGCATGCCAGAAGAGAAACAGAAAGACAGTTGGGGTCTTCTACCAGTATCTGTAAAACAGACTGGGGTAATCAGTCCTCCAGCATGGCATCAGTTTTTGCTGTCTTTCTAGTCCCTGTATGATGAACTCCCCATCCCTGGTTCTGCATGACTGGGAAATCTCTCCATTACTGTTCAAATACTACCTCCCTCCAGCATTGGGAAAGAGGACAAATACTTGTACTCAGAGATCCAGCCTTGGGCTACACCCTCATGTGGACACTGTCTGGGTGGGGAGTTCCCTGAATTTCACACAACAATATGTTTAAGAAAAAATACAACAATGTGTTTAAGAAATTATTAATCTAGGCAGAAATGATAGCGCTAATTTTATGCTGCTTTAGCATTAATCAAACTCTTTTTTACAGTCAATGTTTCTAGAAAGATTCATTTGATCTGTAAGATTCAATATTAGCATTTTCAGAAGAGCTGAGTTGTCTGTGGATTTCAAAGCATGACACTCCAATGTTCAATTCCAGTTTGCAGCAGTTATCAATGATCACAAGCAAATTGTTCTGCTTTGCTGAGATTCCAACTCCTTCCCTTTTAAAAATCTTAAAAGAAAATCCTACTGTGGACATTTTATTATCCATTAACTTCTAGCCCAGAAATGAATTTTACTTGGGAAAGCAGCTGGCTACAAAGCTGTAGACTTCTTGATTGTTGGTAGTTTGTTCTTAGAAAAAGAAAATGGGTTAGATAAAACTGAAAATGACCCATGTCACCTATGATTTGCCACTTTTCTATTTCAAGATTAACTGATTCTTTGTCTAAATTCTGGAACTTAACACTTACAGAGAAAGTTTAATTAATGATGAAGACTATACAGTAATAATTAAGTTCAATCAACATTGTCTACTATATGTCAAGTACATAATGCTGAGGGAAATGTACAAATACTTCAGAAATTTTTCTTAGACTTTTCTTAGATAACACCTGGAAATTCATCTGGAAGTTCTTATTTGGTATGGGATTAAGTAAGAATGTAATATTGAAACTCACCACACATTAAAATTTATGATGCCCTTAAGAGATACTCAGCATTGATTCATTGTTTTTCTACAGAATCTTGGTAAAAATTTCTTGAATATTTTCCAGAATTAATCAATAATGGCTTTAGACTAGCAGACATTCTTGGTAATGGGTTTCAGCAATTCTCCGGGAAGGTATAGTTCTTAGGGTTAGATAAACTGGGAATCCATATTGAAGAGTTTGAGTTAATGTATTATGGAGAGCAGGATTACTTTCATCCTATTAAATGAACATGGTCCATGAGTCACAGTGCTTAGGCAAAGGAGTATAAACGACTTGGCCCAAGGCCATAAAAGCTATTATATAATTAGACTAAAAGTATTTTTTTTCAGGTGGGTCTATACAGCATATACCTGTACCTCATATGCACAGGACAGTATGTTCTATAAATGCGCATTTTGCCCTATTACTGAGGTGGGTATCATATAACGAATAAAAAGTAAACTTGAGGAAAAGGAGAGAGAGAGAGATCGGAGTTCAAGGCAGCTTCACTTTGCTAGCCAATAATTTAGTTCTTTGTGCCTTAAGATTAAGAAGAAGACAATTTAGAGAACTATCTTCTAAAAGCTCATGAAAAGTAAAATCATACATACAAGATGGTTAGCAGTGTCTGGGACTCAGGGTCTGGCACTAAGACTCATTAAATGCTAACCTCTAGAGTTATGCTCAGCAGTCTTAAAGCAGATTAATAGTGCCAACCATCAAACACTCAGCAGCAAAGTTTAAGACTGGGAAACGCAGTGTAAATATTGGTCTTGCCCATAGATCCACCAGGAAATGCCATGTTTCAGAACAGTTGACCTACTAACATAGAAAATTACTTTATGATAAATATGAAATTGGATAAAGAAGGAAATAAAAATAAGAACAATTAAAAAAAATGAATTGATCTATTTTTTAGAATCAATAGTTTTTGAGGGCTTAGTGCCCACTATGAAAGAATGTATGCTGAAGATATTAAGGAAATATTGACTGTAATTTCTGTCCTCCAATCAGGCTATCATTGAGGAAGAAGAATAGAATTAATATTTGTTTATTTAAAATTAAACTTTTTTTTTTTAGTTATGCAAAATTTGAGCTACTTTCCCATTTTTTCCTATGACTACGGTAAATACAGTTCTTGGTAAATAGAAATACCATCTAAAATGTATCTAGTTGCTGAAATGTCTATGCCAAAAATGTCTAGTATTGCTTATGTTATAGTGCACCAATTAATCAAACCAAAATAAAATAGTTGTATTACCTAAGTTGAATAATAAAATAAAATAATTTACTCATAAGATGCTAATTTTTGAACCATCTTCACTCACAGAAATACTACCCTGAGATTAATACTTTTGTCAAGCTTCAATTTGAACAAATGTGCAACCACCTTAAATAAAAACAGTTAAACTAAAAAGGGAAGCATTCAAAATGGCCCTAGAGAATAAAAACTTTTTTCCCCTGGTTCTCGATCTTTATAAGAAGGTGAAATCAGCACCACATGTTTTCACTCCTTCTTTTCAGAAGTGGTGATAGGAATGAAATTCACTGCTTAGACAAGGAGGATAGGTATGCCCTCTTGAGGGACATGGGTGTTACTCAGTGCTATTGAAGGATAGAAGAATCTAGAAAATCTCCTGGGTCGGGGGGAGGGTAATTTGAGGGGACTTTGGATGGCTTATTAGAGTGCAGGAAGGAAAAGGAGATTCCTCTCTTAAACTTGCTCCATGACTTAATTTCTCATGTTCCATCAAAAAAAGATGGCCAATAATTTAGTTCCATCAAAAAAAGATGTATTACAGCTTGTGAGTTAGGCTGATCCAGAGAGATGACCAATCGTGAGCAATAGGGTAAACGTCACCTTACCCATCTGTAGGAAAAGTTGGTTCAGGATCAGGTTGAAGGATAAAGAGGTCATCATCCTAGAATCTGAATCCTATGGAAGGGACACCTGGCCCACACTGGGTGCTCTGAATTGCTGAGCCGTCTCAGTTGAACACGGCTCCTGCCTTGGTGATATGATAATCCAAAGGATTCCCTGGTCTTCCCAGACTGGCCAAATGATGCAATTGGAATACCAATACCTTGAACACCCTTTCTGAAAGCTCATATGTTACATCTGCTTCAGTTAATTTTGGTTCACTGTGCGTACCTCTTCTTTCCATGTCATTGGTGTTTAAAGTACTAAGCATAAGTCAGGCTCGGTGGCTCAGCCTGTAATCCTGCGTTTTGGGAGGCTGAGGTGAGTGGATTGCCTGAGCCCGCGGGTTCGAGACCCGCCTGGGCAACTTGGCGAGACCTCATCTCTACAATAAATCAAAAAAACAATTAGCCGGTTGTGGTAGCGCGCGCCTGTAATTCCAGATACTTGGAAGGCTGAGGCGGAAGGGTCTCCGGAGACCAGCAGGTCGAGGCTGCAGTGGCCAGGAGCGGCCACTGCACTCCAGTCTGGGTGATAAAGTGAGACTCCAACGCAAAAAAACAAAACAAAAGACAAAAAAACTCCCAAAGTATTAAGCATACATTATGAGCTTTGCTGTCAATGACCATAATCTGGTTTTTCAAAGGACAGATGATTCCTTGCATCCCTTATTTCCATAAGTATCCAGCTACTCAGAGGCTTTACTCATATTTTCATCTGCTAGGACATTTCTCCTTTATCTTTAAACTGTCTTTTCCCTCTATCTGTAAATTTTTTAAAAAATGTGGTACATATGCACGATGGAATATTATGCAGCTATAATGAAGGACAAAATTATAATCTTCGCAGTAGCTTGTATGGATTTAGAGTTTATCATTTTTAGTGATCTATCACAGAAATAAAGAACTGAGTACCACATGTTCTCAGTCATAAGTGAACCCTGAACATTTATCATAATACTACATGAAAGGGATTGCCAGTAACGGGACACTGCCAGTGGAGGCAGGGGAGGGGGGCACATAACACTAATAAGGTTACCTGATCACGAACCAGGTGAAGTGAGGACCAATGGGAGGAATCAATTTCACCTATATGTTGACCATTTATGAACCTAATCTTGAATTATACCCCACATCTTTAAAATACAATAATAATAATTTTAAAAACATTGACTCAGAAAACTTTAAT
>CAUYQG010099208.1:0-53609 GCA_963574415.1 Tarsius wallacei
TCCACCTGCTGGGCTCCGGCGATCCTTCTGCCTCAGCCTTCCAAGTAGCTGGAACTACAGGCGCGTGCTACCACACCCAGCTAATTTTTGATTTATTGTAGAGATGAGGTCTCATCAAGTTGCCCAGGCGGGTCTCAAACCTGCGGGCTCAGGCAATCCACTCACCTCAGCCTCCCAAAGGCGCGGGATTACAGGCTGAGCCACCGAGCCCGGCTCACTATTCTTAATATTAGTTAAAATAAATGATATTTCTTTGTATGCTTCCCTTGTTTTAATAGTTCTTATTCTGAATACACTAGAATTTCATTTCCACTTTAAAAAGTGAGTGAGTGACATCATGAGGTTGTGACAATTCTGCTAACAAAGAGAAGTAAAACTGAATTCAAAAGATTTATATAATGCTTACTATAAGCCTTTGATTCTTAAATTTTAAAGCTCCCTAATTCATGTTTAGGGACAAGAGAAAAAAGAAACAAGTTTCTTAAAATGCAGGCTTTTCTGCATGTGCCTTCACTAGTCTTCCCAAATAAAAAAATTAAATTCTCCAGGTCACTGTATTCTGCAATGTACATATTTCACTGCATCAAGGTACAAAATAAATGAGTAAAAAGAGGGATCCTTGTGAGGAACTCAGTTTTTATTCATTTTTTGATGGGTCAGGGCTGCATTTATTTATTGTCAGTTTCATCAGCCATAGCTTCAACAATGTACGAGGCAAATGTACAGCTCGTTATCTCGCCAGTACCACCTTGACAAGATGACTGACTAGCTACTCACCAAAAATTCTTGCTCCCCTAAAGAAGAGCTATTGCTAGGATTCTATATTTTTTAAAAAATCTTATAGTCAAGTAATCCTTTAAAAATTAAAAAGTAAACAGTATGATTAATTTTTCTTTTTGAATATACTTCTCATGGAATCTAACTTCTCATGAATTTTTTTTCCTGCAATACAAGTTTTACAAGCTTTAGTTTAATAAAATGTATTTACCTCTCAGATACCTAAAGTTTGTACTTAAAATACCAACATCTGCTATTAAGCTAAGATGTACCAAAACTCTGTGTTCACATTTAAAACCCATTCAATTAAACCAAAGTTCTTTGCTTCTTTCAAAGGTACCTTATACATTTTTGTGAACACACCAATAAAAAGTCTCTTCAAATAAAAATTAAAAGGAAAAATGCCTTTTAGATAAAAAATCTGAAAGGTCATAATTTTTAAATAATGATGAACAAATATTCATTTCCAAATGCTAATGTTTACTTTGTGTTTGCTTGCATTTTGCCCTTCTCAAACACTTTTAAAAAGCACTTAGAACTGACCCCTACAACTTTCTCTGTGAGTGAGCACAGGGTAACTGACTTCACTCATGGAGAGTGGTGGAGGTTAAGGGGAATGCTCAGGTTCACAAGCCCATAGTTCAGCATTACTTCATGAACCTTAATTCTGAGTTTATGTCATTAGATAATGCATATTTTTTTCCTTTCCTTTTGATCACTGACAGAGTACATAGGTAGTTCTCCATTTTCCTAATGTTACAAAACAAGGATAGAAATCATAAGCCTCATAGGGTATTTCTACCCCCTTTTGCTCTTCTTTCCAAAAAAATTTTCACAACAAACACTGCTTTCTTAAGAGTTGGGAACATTGGATATGTCTGTCAAATAACAATTACCTGAATGTCTTCACACACAAACAAAAAGTTAAAGGAAAGATAGAAGCTATGTAAACTATGGAATAAATGTCATGCTAAAATATGTCAAGTAAAAAATAAGAAACCTTCAATCTTGCAGACCAGACACTTAAGTGAAGTTTCTAAAGTGCTTATTATTATTGTTAAAAGTTGTACTTTAGATTAGCTGCTTTAAAAGTATACAAACAATAAAAAAGAACAAGATTTCTAAATCATTTAAGCCACTGAAAATGCAATATGTTCAACTAAACTGAGTAACTGATGATTTGGTTAAACAAAAGAATACGCATACAAAATTGTCCATATACATATTTGAAAAGTTCATATACATATTTGAAAAGTTTGAACAATGTTATGGAATATGTAACACTTCTGAGTAGATTAGTTTCGAATTTTGTTACTAAGGATCTCTTATGAAAGATAATTCTGGCATTTTATAACTTTAGATGGCAGAGTAATTAAACTGGGTTTTATTAACAAGTAAAATAGAATGATTATAAACATGAGGTAAGTAGGTGGTAGGTACCATCACTTTTGCTTATTTTAAAAAATATATTCCCCAATTGTGTAACACCTATTTAGTGTGTGGTGAAGTTTAAATGTTTTATTTACTAATTACATATACCTCCTTTATGATACCTATCACACTATTTAGTGCAGCTATTTCAATAGTTAATTATTTATTAAGACTGCTCAAGAGAAAGAGTTTCACTCTTGAATGGAAAGAGAAATAAGGCTTTGGTCCCTAAGGAAATGATGCCATTTTATTTTCATAGTTAGGTTGATAAATTCTCTTTATTATTAATCCTGAAGCAGATAATAATGCCATATTATCATTTGGGACATTACAAATCTAATTTGTGTAATTCATATTGTGTTAATAACAACATCCAGCTTAATGACATAAAGCGTGGGAGTCAGAAGGTCTTATGATAAAAAACAGACATAGGTGTCAAAGGGGAATATTAGATATATACCTTTCAGGCTATTTTCTATTTAATCTTCAAAATGAAAAATAGTTATGTAATAAAAGATAAATTATATGTAATTCCCCTCATGTATTCTCTATTTGCAAAAACAATAATCAAGAAAGTGAAAATGCAATTCAACAGTACAAATAAGAGTATTTGCCACAATATCACTTGTAATACTCATTCAACTACTCATGAACTTGAGAATAACCTTATTTAATTAATTCCACAAGCATTCATTAAGCTTCTTTTTGTACAAGATACTAGGCACCGGATATTCAATTATGAATGAAACACTATTTGTACCCTCAAAGAGCTTTTCATTTAGTAGGGGAGAAAACCACAGAAAACAGAAAATGTGCAAGATCTATTATACCTATAATAGAGATATGTACATTCGATTATGCAAATTTAAATGAAAGAGCGATCAACTTAAGTCATTCAGTAACAAAATTCATTAAAGGCTCATAAAACTCTCATTTAAAAGTAGAAAGCATCAGGCATATTGGTAAAAATTCTGCTCATTTTATTGATAGCAATAATTCCTTATCTTTATTTTAAAAATCTACTTCTAAAAAATACAGTCACCCATATTTCAAGACCTACAGGGAACACAAAGTCAAACTGCAAAGATGTACCCAAAACAAGATCTTTGCACATATTAACTCATTTTGTGATCACAATAACCCTATGAAGTAGGTGCTACAATTACTCCCATTTTACAGATAAGGAAGTTGATGCTAACTTGACAGAGGTGACAAAGATAACAAGAGAAGAAACTGGGATTTGAACCTATAGAATGTGGTTCCAGAGGCCTCCTTCTTAACCACTACACTGGATACTCTCTGAAGACTGGTGATGATAACAGACCAGCTAACACACACAGCTCTGTGACATATACTCTCACTCACCATTACAACAGCCCGTTGAGAAGTCATACTTTCCATTTACAGACGAAAACTCCACACAGGCCAGGTTAGAAACTTGCCTAAGGTCACACAGTCAGTGAAGGATACTGATAAGATTCAAACTCAGGCAGCATGGCTCATTTTGTGCTACGTGAAGTTTTTCAATGATTCGGTCTTAGACACATGAAAAAGGTCAGAATTAAATGTATTAACTCAAAAAAAGGCTATGTATAAGTCTTTCTAAAACACTCTGAAAGGTTTTGGGGCTTATGACAAGAATTTCTTTAAGACAGCATTTACATTTAAGTCACTCTTCAACTTTACTACTTTAGACTGATCATAAACACATTTCTGTTCTTTAAAAATAAACCTTTCAGTAGCAACTTGGCAGATTTCAGTACAGGAACAGTCTATTCTTTAAAATTAAATTTAGCAACAACTTATTCTGGTTAGTCTGAAAGAGAAGGAGAGAATGAACTATTAAGAAGGCTTTCCTGCACTTTAATATTTCAAAACATGTTTGGTTTGGCCTAATTTGAATCTTGTGGACAACTAGCCCAGAACTTGACTCAAAAAGAGTAATACCATTTTAAAACAGTTGAATTCTAAAAAGCAACCTAAGAAGCCATGCAGAGCAACTATTTCTCATTTTTGCTTTTATCTCAAACTAAATATTAAAGGTGCATAAGGCAACATTCTCATAAAGAATACACGGGCAGGTATTTGTACTTCTGAGCTACTGACAACCAAGAAACCAAATTAAAATTTTACAAAATTCTGTAGAATGACATTGGTTAAAGAGCAATCAAGCACACAAAAGATGGATCTCAAAAGATAAATAATCCATACTTCTCTCCTTAACATACCCCATTGTGTCCAGTGACTGAGAAATAAAAAATCTGTGTTGTAACGCCTCTCAAGAACAGAGGTGAGCTACAGATGAAGCGTCAATCTTGATTTCCATCTTACCTTGCTTTCCTCCAACAGGTTCGAAGACTTCATAACCTTTATGTTTTCAAAAGAAAACTGTTATGTTTTCAAAAGGAAACCCATAAAAGTATCTTAAAATAAAAACACGAAGCGATGCCATTAGGCAACCTGTCTTCCCTTGCTCTCCATCATCACGCATTCAAATTAAAAATACCTTCTGCTTTGCCCTTATTGAATAAAAGTTTAACTTTGATGTAGAGGAAAATGTACCCATTATCCGTCTTACACTTTTTTGCAGGTCACAGAGTCTACCAGATCACACTGCTGACTATTACCGCTCACTAAGCATCCTAAAGACAGAAGGCATGCCATTACCAATTATTTTATAAACCCCGATGGTGGAAGTCTGGCAATACCTAGAAATACAGCAAGGCTGGTGAATAAGGAGTCGAGAGGCGGGGGAAGAGGGAGCGAGGGAGGGAGGGAGTCGCCACCTCAAATCCACGCCGGACCCGGAACCTCCAGCCCACAACCTGATCCCTGCCCTCCCCAAAAGTGGACCGGCCACCACATTTTTCCAGAGCCCCCCAGAAACCACCTCGGCACTCACCCGTCTGCGAAGAAGTCGGCACTCGGTCCAGCTCCGAGACGGGTCGGGATGGCAGCGAGGGAGGGGACGTCTGGGCTGTGGGCGGGGGGTGTCTGTGCGTCACTCGAGTGCAGGACCGTGAGTTCGAGGGGTGGGAGCGGAGAGGAGCAGGGAAACCAAGTCACAGCCGAAAAGGAAGGAGGAGACACGGAGAGGGTGGGGTAGTGGAGCGCCCCCTCCCTAAAATAAGCCCCCTGGCCCCCACGAGCCCCTGCCCGGGGGAGGGAAGACCAAATCAGGGGAAATAATAGACTGACAAATAAATCTCTAAAACGACGAGGAGCGAGGAACAGACTTTAATTTAAAGGAGGGAGATTGAGCGAGGGCTGGAAGGGAGGCAGAGAGAAGTGGCTCTGGGTCTATCCCATGCCTTTGCAGTCTCCAAGCAGAGGAGGAGGCTGGCTGAGGGGAAGTTGCAGTGGCTCCTGAAGAGGAGGAGGAGGAGGAGGAGGAGGAGGAGGAGGAGGAGGAGGAGGAGGATGTTGCACCGTAACAAGTACAGACAGACAGCCATGGATCAGAGGGGCGCTGCGAGCAGGGGCGGCCGCGGCGGGGCGAGCGGCGGCGGGCGGCAGCACCGCCTGCTCGGCTCGCTCAAGACATTTAATTGGATTGATGGGTTGTGCAGTGACTCACAGACTTTACAGAGTCGTACAGCAGTCCCCGCCCAGCTGGACAGGGGAGATGCGGCGGGGACGGGCGGGGTAAGGGGGCCCAGGGAGAGCCAGGATGGGAGGCGGCGACCGGAGAGCGAGGCGCTGAGGGGGCGGGAGCGGAGCGGAGTCGCCCAATAGCGAGGCCCGCCTCTTCGACGGGCGTGGGTCTCGGCCAATGGCGGCGCGGCTGGAGAGGCGGCTGGCTTCGCCCCTGGCCCAATGAGTCTTCTAAGGACACTGCCGCGAACGGGGCGGGGGAAATGGAGTGGGGGGTGGGGAGAGGTGGGTGGACGTTGAAGTGGAGGGGTGGAGGAAAGATGAGACGCCGGAGACCGGCAGAGTCTCTCTGCCCTCCTCGCTCCAGAAGTGCGCCTTCTGCCAATCCGAGCACCGCGTGGCGGTGATGGACGCGAGCGCCGGACCAATGAGAAGGAGAAGGCCTCCGCGGCGAGCCAGAGGGGACGGAGCAGGCGGGCCCACGCCCGCCCCTCCCTCCCCCTGCCGGGTCCTCCCGCCCGCCCGGCTCGGGTCAGTCACGCAAATAACAGTGTGAGGGCTGGGGCCGCGCGCGGGGGACGGGGGGAGGCGGCGGGGCCGCCCTGCTGGCTGCGTGACAGCGGTGGGGACGGGCTGTGCTGCCGACTCCGTGCCGGCAGGAGGAGGCGGCGGCGGAGGCTGGCTCCTTACTCAGCTTGGGGCTGCCGCTACTGCTCAGCCTCCGCCTGGCCCTGCCGGCGAGCCCCTCGGCCAAACCCATTCCCGGGGACTGCCAGTTGTGGAATGAATCGGGTCAGAACTTGGCCTGGCGTCCACGCAGTGCCCACCCTTGGGGACAGCTCAGTGTGATGTCCGGCGGGGCTGAGCCCCGGGATCTGAGGAGGCTGGAAGCCGGCGACGGCGGGCTTGGCGACGACATTTGCCCCTACGCTCGCCTGTTTTCTGGGGAAGTCAGGGTAGTAGGGTATGGACAGGGTTGAAGAGCTCCTGAAGACGCACCGTTTCTCTACTGAATGTCTGGAAACGGTGCTTCTGAACCTGACACATGCATGTGTAATACCTTCGCTTTCTCCAACCCTCCCTCCGCACCGCTCTTTCTCCCACTCGTTCACCTTGAACCTGAGGGCAGTGCTCTGGAGCACCCACTACTAGACCTCCTCCCTGCTGATTCCTGGGAGCGATGACTTTTCTCAATTTTTGGCTACTGTCCAGTAATCATTTTACAGACCTTAACCTTTCCCACACCCTTGGACTTGGAAGTACTGTAACTGTAACCACCAATAAACCTGAATAGAGATGCCCATTGAAGCAAGTGCACTGGCAAAAACCCACCTTCTTCCCCACAAGTTGCATTTCTGCACGTTATTTGAGACTTAAGGCAATTACTTCCTGTCAAGAAACCAAGGAAAGGCAAAGCAGACTTTGCATCTCTATTTAAATCCACTTAGAATACCCAACATCCATGTTCCAGAACAAGTAGACCTAGGATTAATTTAGGGTCTTGAAATGAGCAAGATTTTTTTTTCCATGTAATTGATTTTACAGTGGTCTGGAATTCAGGAGAGAGATTCTAAGCAAACATAAAAGCTTACTGTAGTCATATTGTCATTTTAGGATATAGATCCTTCCCCTGAGCTTAGCTGTGACACACAGCCTGACACCTCTCTTACCTCTTCCCTTGCTGATTTTAGCCCTACTCCAGAATTTCTTTATGTAGTCCTCAGTCCACTTACAAAATGAACAGTACCACAAACTTCAAGTAGCACACAGCTTGTATGTGTGTTTCCCCTTCACATATTGAAACTCCTTTGGAATTCTGCACTGCAAGAAGGCCAGTGTCCTCACCCCAGGACTTAGTGAACTTAACAGAAGGTGGACAATGTTCCCTTAGCCAGGTCACCCTGTGATGAACTAAACAAACTAGATCCCTCGTGTGGAAAAACTCTGCTCCATTTCTGATGCGGCCTATTGTACCCATGTAAGAACGCACTAATGACACATTTTAGAAACCTTTTCTTGTTTATTCCACTGTGATGTTATTAGGGCTCAGGTCATGTAATTGGCCAAAGTATTATTTTACATGCTATGGTGGGTACTAATAGTCCAGAAGAAGATTTTGAGTCTAGGCGTCCACCAGTGCCTTTCAGAGGATCTCCACATACCCAGGGTTAACATCCTGTGGCAGATGTTGCCCCTTTGTCAATTGTTATTGGCTTGCCTCCAATCCCTACCATGTGTCACTTTATAATGTTATGCTCTCCCTATTCCAGTATTTCTTACAGGATTGTTCGAGACCCACCCAGATTCCTGGGTCTGCTCTCAGACCTGTTGAATCATCATCTCTTTAGGCTATACCTGGACATCCCAATTCAATTAATATTGAATAAATATTAAAATTTTTAAATATTAAAATAAGTATTTGATTTGAGAACCCTTTCTTAATCCACTTTTTTTGAAAAATGGGGAACCCTTGTCTATTCCTTTCCTTCTTTTCCTTTCTTACACATATCTATTTCCATTTTTCCATATTTCTTCTGTTTCTCATTTTTGTGATCACTTTCTCTTCTACATTCCTTATACACAGGTCTGGGGAAGAGGGGTGATCTCTTAAAAAAGAGGATGAAGCTAGGAAACAGTCTTTCATAAATGACATGGGCATACCTCATACCTATAACACTGAAAAGTACGAGGAAGTCAAAAATTGTATAAGCCTAAAAATTACTTTAATTGATTTTATATATGCATCTATGAGATGTGGCAAGCTTACTAGTTTATGGTCTCAAAGTACACAGAGACAGAAATTTTCCTGAATGGGAACCACTTAATTAAATGCAAATTTTAACACCAAAAGTACATTTATAGTGTTACTGTCATTTTTCTTCCAGTGGAGTGAGACTAGTGATGTAGTAAGAATGTGATGGTTATTTACTTATCTATTTTTGTGTAGAGAGAGAGTTTCACTATAATGCCCAGGCTGGTCTTGAACTTCTGGACTCAAGGGATCATCCCACTTTGGCCTCCCAAAGTGCTGGGATTATAGGCATGAGCCACCACGCCTAGCCAAATAATGATTCTTTTTTTTTTTTTTACGTACATGCTATTTTTGTTGTCTCAAATGGTTTACAATCTATTTGAGAAGCTCAAAAGTACACACATGCGACATTTAAATAGGAACCAAAGATTATAGGAACCCGAGGAAACGTCTAGGGAGTCTTTCGGTATGTTTGTTAGAGATAAGCAGGATGTGGTTCATTTCCATCTAGTTTTTTCTTTTGCCTATCTGTACTTTTTAATCTGTTAGGATTATGAATTACACATAATTTTTTTAAAAATCTAAATAAAAATGCAAGCAATAAAGATTTAATAATAGATTTCCTTTTTATTGCTCTTTAGATATTTATATGGTAGTAGTTGATATTCTCAACTAGATTTTTAAGCTCCTTTTAAATGGGTTTGAATATATACTACCTACATAGACCAGGAAGCAAAAGCAAATTCTCTATCAAGGATAAGCGAGTCAACTCAGTCCTCGCAGAATTCCCACATATAAAGCCTAAGCAAACATGAGTTCATAATCCAAATTATAAAACAAATGAAAAAAGCCACTGTGAGCAAGAGAAAACAGAGGGGGGAAATAGCAGCAGAATTTGATTCTAAATCAGAAAAAGGACAGTTCAAGGAAAGAATCGGCTCATTTTACTTATGAACATAGATGCAAAAATTGTAGAAAAAATATTACCAAACTAAATCTAGCATGCTTACTCCAGTGAGCTAGGAGAAACCTTAAAATTCATTTCCTTGTCTTTAATTTAGAATACATTTGTCTATCTAGCCACTATCTAATCATCTATCATGGAAACAATAAATCAAGTAGGGTTTATTCTAGAAATTCAAGGATGATTTCACATCAGAAAACCTATCAATGTAATTCATCTAAAAAAGACTATGAGAGCAAAAGCTTTTGCAAGTATGTATAACTTATTAATGATAACAACTTTTATAACATTGGGAATAGAAGGAAATTTAGTTAACTTTATAAAGGATCAAAAATGTACAATAAGTACATTATCTAGTGGATTAATTTTAAACATGTTCTATGAAAGTTTGGGATCAAGATAAAGTTGTCACTACTGTTTAACATAATATTGCAAGTCCTGTCTAACAGAATAATATTTTTAAAAGAAAGAAGAAATTAATGGAAAGATCAGAAGGAAAGAAACAAAATTGGGGTTGTTTGAAATAATATGAACAACCACACAAAATATCCAATAGAAACAACAAGCTGTTAGAAATAATGAGAGTTCAGCAAGGTGACAAAGATGCTGTTCTCCCTTCTTCCACTAGATTTTTTAGCAGGGCACAGGGCCAACCAGAATAAAGACAATATTTGTCAGCCTCCCTTGCAGCAAAGTATTACAGTGGGTTATAAGCAGAAGTGGTATATGCCATAACCCTCTTTCCTGCCATCTGGAATGTAGACATAATGGCTGGAGCTTCAAACAGTCATCTTAGACCATGAGCTGTCCTTGGGTAGGGAAACCACACATAGCAGGGCTACAAGACTGAAGATGCCTACTATATCAGTACCAGCTTTAAAATATCTACTGCTAGTCTTCTTGAATTTCTTGAATAAACCTCTATTTCATCATGACACTGTTATGTGTATATGTTTGTGTATGTGTGCTTGTGTTACCCAAGGACAAATTTAATCTCAACCAATACAGCAAGATTCCCAAATACAAAATCAACTCATGAAAATAGAAAGTATTCTTTCACACCAGAACTAACAAAATAGAAAATAAGACTACTTATAATAGCAACAAAACTATAAAGTCTCCAGGAATGGACCTTAAAAAAAGTTTTAGGCCGGACTCAGTGGCTCAGCCTGTAATCCCACGCTTTGGGAGGCCGAGGTGAGTGAATTGCTTGAGCCTTTGGGTTTGAGACCTGCCTGGGCAACTTGGTGAGACCTCATCTCTACAATAAATCAAAAAAATTAGCCAGGCGTGGTAGCGCGCGCCTGTAGTTCCAGCTATTTGGAAGGCGAGGCGGAAGGATCACCAGAGCCCAGCGGGGAGTGTGCCACTGCACTCCAGTCTGGGTGACAGAGTGAGACTCAAAAAAAAAAAGTTTTAAATCTGTATGAAAAAAAATTTTAACTCCATTAAAGGACTTCAAAGAAGAACAAAACTAGGGGTCTTCTGTATATAATGTTTATGAATAGGATGATGTAACATTATTAAGGTATCAGTGATCTATAAAATTATAAACTACAAATCAACTGTATAGCAAGGTTTGAGGAATTAATTCTAAAATCCATATACATAATTAAATTTCATTATAACCTAGCCATTTTTGAAAAATAAAATCAAAAAAGGGAGATTTGTCCTCCCAGATACTAAGACACATTATAAGTTACAGTAACAGACATGCAGAACAATGGAACAGATAGAGAATTCAGAAACAACCCATTTACCATGAGAACTTGGAAAACGATCATGATAATACCACAGTTCCATGAGAAAAGCATGTTGAGATAGTCAGCTATTGCTTGCTGCAATAATAATACTACATAACAGACCATCCCAAAATATCAGTGGCTTACAGCAGTCATTTATATTTCTCCCTCATGGGTCTGAGTATGAACTGAGATTCACCTGATCTCATCTGGGCTCCTTAAACCTTGGCTGGGCTCAGCTGAATTCAGCTGAACTTGGCTCCAGGATGCAGGTCAGGTTCAAGTCTTTACCATACGATTCATTCTGGCAATGACAGAGGCTCAAGAGGTGAAGCCAAATCACTCAAACACATTTTAATGCCTCTGATCCCATCATATCCACTAACCTTACATTGGTCAAACAAGTCATATGGCCAAGCTGAATATCACTAGTGGAAGGTGCTACGAAATCACATGATAAATGGCATGAGTATGTCATTCTATAGCCAGGAGCACATGGATTGGGAACAATTATCTAATCTAACACAGAGATCTGTTTTCATAGATAATGTTGGGAAAATTGGCTCATCATAAAAAAAGTATGAAGTTGAGGCCCCATTTCATACTATAAGCAAAGGTGAGCTCTAGATAAATTTTTTAAAATCCTAAAAGGTGATACTATAAAGCTAATAGAAACTAAAAATAGAATAGCTTTGTAACTGTAGGATGTAGAACTTCTTAAATAAGACTCTAAAAGGATAAATCATAGAATCAAAAGAATGATGAAGTTGATGACATCAAAATTAAAGTTTTCTGTTACATGAAGAACATCATAGACAAGTTAATAGATTGTAAGATATTTCCAAAACCTAAAACTCACAAAAAATTAATATCTAGAATATATAATATTAGGAATTCCTGCAAATCACTCAGACAAAAACAGGAAATGCAATAGAAAAATAGCTAAAGGATGTAAATAGGCAAATATACAGAAGGAAATCTTGAGAGACTAACAAGGAGATAAACAGATATCCAACCTTATTTATAATCAAATAAATGGGCATTAAGATACTTCTTTGCATCCATTAAATATGCAAAAATGTAAACATTGGCTAATACCAAGTGTTGCCTAGAATGGGAGGAAGTATGAATCCTCATGCTTTGCTGTTGGGAGTTTAGTCCTGGTACAGTCATTTTGGAGCAATACTTAATGAAATATAGAATGCAATAGAATATATGTTTCCTGATGACCCAGGCGTTCCACTCCTGGGACTATACACTGCTAAGAAACTCTTGCCCAAGTCCATCAACCACATTGAGGTGTTCATTGCAGCAGCACTTGAAATAGCCACATATTAGAGGCAAATTTAGTATATACAAGGTTTGACAATTAGGTTCGCGAACCATAGAAAAAGTGCTACATAGGAAGTAGCTATTCCAGAAAAAGAGTTCCAAAATTGCTTTGATGGGTAGATTAGGCGCTAGTGTCAGGTGCATAGCTTCCCAAAGAGAGTACTTCGAAGGTGACCATGGTGATTCAGCAGTGAGGTATGTAGCACTTTTCTAGGATGAGTTCACAAGCTTGTCAGACCTTGTATATTGCCAGGCCAATAGATACGAAAAATGTAGTAGCCGACACGGTGGCTCAAGCCTGTAATCCCAGCACTTTGGGAGCCCGAGGTGAGAGGATTGCCTGAGTCCAGGAGTTCAAGACCAGCTTGGGCAACTTGGTGGGACCTAATCTCTACAATAAATCAAAACATTAGCCAGGCATGGTGGCACGTTCTGTGATTCCAGCTACCTGGAAGGCTGAGACGGAAGGATTGCCTGAGCCCAGCAGGTCGAGCCTGTGGTGGCCACTGCATGCTAGCCTGGGCAACAGAGTAAGACTCCAACTCAAAAAAGAAAAAAAAAGAAAAAGAATAGAAAAATGTAGTAGACACTATGAATAACATGCAGCTGTAGGAAAGTAATGCATTAAATGTACATTTTGCAACATGCAAAATTTTTTTTTAAATGTTTTATAAGTGAAAAAAGGTAAGAAACAAAACAAGACCACATAAGCCCCAGGTCTTTGGATGTTTTTCATTATAGGGCACATCTCTGTATTTTTCTTTTCTGCTCTTAGCTGGGACATTTTGAGGGAGAGATAAGGTAGGAGCTTTTACAACTCACTTCTGACTCAAATATTTTCTTCCAGTTCTCATGTGAGGGTTGTGGCAAGTGCTCACATAGGCCCTTCGTCCCCTGCAGCTATGACTCTGCAGGCCCCCACGTTTCTACCACCATGGCAGCCCCATCACCATCACGTCACCTTCCTGCTTATCCCTTGCATGTCGATAGACTCTGATCAGATTCTATGTTTCCTTCCCAGGCTGGGAGGGAGATGAGTGATGGCTCTTGAGGAGTGGGCCACAGTCTGGGTATAGAAGACAATCCTGCCCCTCTGCCACCCATATCTGCTCACTTCCCCATTTCCAGGTTTAAAACACCCAAACCTTCCTGTATTTTAAAGTTTCAAGACTGACCTAACAATAAGTTTCCTTATGTATTTTCATACACCTCTTAATGTGCTGTCAGTGCTAATAATAACCATTAGAATGAAACAATAAAGAGTAATTTTAATATCAGCTTTGTGTCAATAAGCAAGCAGTAGAGACAAAGGCCTTTTACAGTTGAGAGGCATGAGATTAAAAAAGAGAATTAGCTATAGAGATTAAGCTTGAATATCAGAGATAGTTCTCTAAGATCAGGATTGATAAACAAGTGGAGCAACCAAAAGGTTTTGGCATGAATGGTTAGTTTTCCTACAAGATTTAGGGATTTTTTAAAGACAGGGGAATGGATGAGATAGTTCTTGAAGTTTCTTCCATCCCTGTTAGGTTATCAGTCCCCCAGCAGGCATGTTGAAAACAAAATTGTTTCCCACAAAAGTACACTCAGAATAACCCCTGCTCGGATTATACTGCTTTAAAAGCCTGTCTCTTCCTGAAGCTTTCCTTAATGGCTCATTACTAGCATACTAAATTCTGACCCTTAGTAATGGCTGAGATTTCATGGCCCTCAAACTCCCATTTGCAGGAGCTTGCCTGAGCCCAGGTAGGGAGCTCTGCAGAAAGACAGCTGACGTGAGGCCCAGCTGCCCACTCCCCTTCCTGGTGGACTGAGCAGCAGCTGCAGGCAACACTCCAACTGGCTTTGGGTCCCTTCTGAATCCTGCAGAAGCTGGAATATGATCCAGCAGAGATGACTGTTCTAGGATCACGTTTCTTATGATTCCTACTTAGGGTCTGTAACACTCATCACTAACTCCCAATATTGGGGTCTTAATGTTAGCCTGCATCTATTTCATAAGCCTAACCCTAAAAGGTCTAATGATTTATCCATCTGTAGTTTCTGTAACTCCTAGGAGCTGTGTGATCAGTCATTCCATATTTGCTCAATAATTACTTACTGAGTTCAAGGGAGTCTTGGGACATGTATTTGGAAAAATAGACTGAGCCCAGATTACAGAGTCTTAAATGCCTGGTTAAGAGTTTCAATTTATGGGATAAAACAATAGGGATCCTTCGATGATGTACGAGAACTGGGAAAGAACAATGAAAACTGTTTTAAATTTGATTGAACAAACACTTGTTGAAAAAAAGCACAAACAGCTATTAAGTCCCTATTATAAGAAACAAGGAAAACACTATGGTAAGCCTAGGGGGAAAAAATATCCCTTGCCTTCAAGGAACTTATAGCCACTAGATTTTGTTCTGTTTTTGTTTTTAATATGGGGGGTAGTATTCTGAGGTATTAACCAATGTGGTTTTCCTGCATTTCCTATACCCAGTCCATTTCCGTGGGGTACAGATATAGCACAGCAGAGATTTAGAAAGAAAAAAAGTCAATTCTTAACTTCCGGTTTTCAAAATGAACTTTAAGGACTCACCGAAGAGACAATAGTTTCAGAGAAAAGGTATGGGTTTTCAAAAGCTAAAATGCAACATAAACTATCCATTTGGAAGTAGGGCCAGTTACATAATTTGTGGAGTCCAGAAAAAAGTATGTTAAAATTCTAGAATATAAAGTTTCTCTGGCGAGGCATGGTGGCTCACTCCTGTAATCCCAGCATTTTTGGAGGCAGAAGCAAGAGGATTTCCTGACCCAGGGGTTCGAGACCAGCCTGGGCAACTCGACAAGACCTTGTCTCTATAATAAATCAAAAAATTAGCCAGGTATGGTGGCACGCACCTGTGGTTCCAGCTACTTGGAAAGCTGAGGCGGAAGGATCGCCTGAGCCCAGAAGGTGGAGGCTGTGGTATCTGTGAGCATACCACAGCCCTCCAGTCTGGGTGACAGAGTGAGTCTCTAACTAAAAAAAATATAGACTAATAAAATAAAAATAAATAAAGGTTTTTCCTTTTCTTCCAGAGTCAGTCTCCGAACTTGTGAAAGTGGGGTTTTGTTCATTTATTTAATGTTATCCTAAGTAAACAAAAATTAATATTTGAAATTATTATCCTGAGTTTTATTGTTCATTTTTATATTGTACAATATCAGTTTTAAATTCAAATATAAGTGCATTTACCTTATATGTGGAATCGCTGAAATTATCCAATTCATCATTCATAGTTTGTATGTGCATATGTATTTTGTTCTTAGCAGAACAGTGGAAATGCTGCTCAACTGCTTTCATTTCACTTCTTGGTACATGGGCATTCTACCAACACTCTACCTTCCACTTACTAATGAGTAAGGAAGGACTAAAAGGAGAAAGAACTCTGCATTGGAGTATTCCCATTCTTTCCGTGTCTTCATGTTCGGCATATGTGATTAGCTAATAAAGGAGAATATCACAAGTAAGAAAGGATATGATAGAACCTCTTGGTCGTTCATATTTTTTTAGAACGCCATTGTCTTTTTTCTGCACTCAAAACAAGCTCTGGTTTGAGTGGAAAGCGTGACCTCCCAGGGCTGTCAGCATCCCCATGTAATCAAAGATGAAACATACATCTAACTGAACTCTTAAGTATTGTGCAACACCCAGAATTCTGTGCTCATGGGGCAGCAAGGAACAGCAGGCGTATATCTGATGCATATCTCTTCTGTTCATTCTCCATTGTCCCAGCAGATGTCACTTACAAATCATAGGTCCAAAAGTATAGCACAGCAGTGCGTTAAACCAAACCTGACCGCTTCTGAGTGTGAGACCTTGTACAACTGCATGGGTGATGGCACATTTGTGAGGCTGGCCATGTCTGGAAGAATAACTGAAGGGCCAGGCTACCCTGCTGCAGACAAGATAATGATGTTCTGGGGTTGGGAAAGAAAACCAAGGAAAAACAAGGGGGCTCTTGTGTCCAACATTTCTATCTCCCCATCAGATCATACCTCCAAAATCCCTGGGAGATGGGACAATAAAAGCAAGGAAGACCTGTACCACACTTCCAAGGCTTCCTGCAATCCACGGAAACCTTGGAAAACATAGAAAAATACAGAGAAAACTACTGCCCAGAGAGAGCCACTGTTAAAATTCTGGTTCTCAGGGGATTTGAATTATATATGTACAAAATTTGTAAATGTAACAACATACAGTAAGCATTTTCCCTGCTCCTGCATATGCTTCTAGAAGATGATTTCTAATTCAACTTTGCTCATTAAGGTGAATATCTGGTGGCGGTTTACTCAGTGAGTTCTGGAGGAAAGAATCTGTCAACAAAGAGCCTGGTCAGAAGATAAACACAAGAATCCAAGGGGGAGTTATGGAGTTTGCAATGGAAAGAGGAAGGATGGGACCAGATGGGGCTCAATAAGATAATGCTGAGTGAAAAAAGCAAGTCACCGAAGATTCCGTCTACAGATAGTTCAGGCAGACAAAATTAGACACCGCGTTATTCAACAATATATACATAGGCATTAAAACCATAAAGAAAGACAGAATCCAGGAAGGTAGTTCTTGAGGTCCGAAAGTATAGCACAGCAGAGCGTTAAACCAAACCTGACCGCTTCTGAGTGCGAGGCCTTGTACAGCTCGTGGGCCCATGTGTTCAGAAATGGGCACGTAGCAACTTCTAAGGGACTAGAAATGTTCTATTTCTAAAGCTGGGTTGTAGATACACAAGTGCTGATTTATGATTATTTTTTAAACTGTACTCTTTGATTTTACATACTCTTTTGCATGCATGATATAATTATGGGCCCATATATCTTAGGCCAATTCCAAAAGAGAAGATTTTCCCCAGCCTCACTCTTCTGTATCCTGAGGCTTTGCTAGGCAGACTATACAAACTGAGGCTCTTCCACTGAAAACACACAACCTCTTCACTGCCCACAGAATTTAATCTTGTTACCCTTAAGTACCTGACTGGAGTATATTTATCTGAAAGGTTATGTCTGAGCTGAGCCCAGCACCAATGCAAGCATACACTAGAATACAGATTCACAGACGTACATGAATATACAGCAGATCTAATCATGCATGGCCAGGACTTGAAAAAGCTTTCTGCTCAGAAAGCATCTCCCTTATAGCATATAGCATGCTTTTGCAGCTTCAGGGCAGCCACCCTAAACCAAATCTAGGATGCTGAAGGGGAGAAGTAACAGCCAAGTATCTTGCAGGGTCCTCTTCAGTTTATGGCATATTCCCAATATTCTCAAGGATAGTTACTTGTGATCTCTCCTTCCTGTATCCCTAGGTACACATGCTACTGGAGATATGTTCAGCAGCTTTACAAACTTTTTTTTTTCTAAGGTTACATACATAATATATTTTATTCTAATACTATACTAATATTGTATATTCATATATAATCTATTAAACCTATATAATCACTGACACCTAAAAGCTTAGAGCACAGCTAAGCCGAAGTTGAGAACAAAGTTATCCTGAACTATTGTTTTAATAAGTTTTAAAAAAAAAAGCGGTCTATAAATATGGTGGAAAGACAGAGTACAAATCACGAAAGGGGTTCACTTTGGTGGAACTTGAAGTTGGGAAAGTTTGTACAAGGACTTTGTGGTTCTTAAGAAAGCAGAATATGGCAGGTCTACCACATGACCCTAAACACAACCTGTGACCCAAGAGACGCTTGTAAATCACTCTCCATTCCAACAACCATTCTATGTTGAGCTCTTTTTATCTGCCAGACACTGGCAAAAGTGTTGTGTATACATTAGCTCATATACACGTACACCCCAAATATTTCCATTTGTTCAAATATATTCCTCCTCCCCTTCTTCCTCTTTGTCTTCATCATCATCTTCCTCACAGGGCATTAGTGTTGGGTCCTTTGACGGAAACCATCCTGACAATATCAATCCTGTACTCATTCTTGTTGTCTGAAGAGTAACAACATAAACTTACATAAACTTATGGAAGAAACACCTATAGTGGAATTGAAAAATCATTTGGCTTATTTCTGGCATGACCCCTGTAATGCACACTCTTTTTCTATCTCAACGCCTGTGTTTTCTCACTTTTGTAATGGAGGCAGAAGCACTCTGTGCACATTACCTCACTGGAATATTTTGAAATCTAACCCCTTGGTCTCTAGTATAGAAAGCCATTGTAGGAAATATTAATTCTGATAAACAGGCCTTTGTTTTCAGTTACACTCTGGTGTAACATAAAATGGATGAGTTATAAATCTCTAAATAATTATTTTATAATGGATACTCAGTAGACCTTTAACTCTGCCATTACTTTCATTCATAACATGCTGTAAGAATAGAGAAAAAATATGAATAACAGAGTGCCGTCTTTAAAAATGCTGATAGCACAGTTCTATCAACCTTTGGGCAATACGTTTCTATGATTCATAGTTTAGGTCCAGCTAGGTTAAACGACTGCTGAGGGTCTGTCGTGATGGCTCACCCCTGTAATCCCATCACTCTGGGAGCCCAGGAGTTCAAGACCAGCCTGCATAACATAGCAAGACCCTCTCTCTATTTTTTAAAAAATAAATGTGATTTTTTAAAAAAGATTGCTAAGGATGAGAGATAAACTTTAGTTTGTTTGCTGTTTGTTTTTCAGAAAACTTCTCTAAAATAACAATCCCAAACACAACTTCTACAAATATGAACTGTCTACTATGTGCCATCAGGCCCTCACAGTCAAGCAAAAGAAGTGAAGGTTTCCCTCCAAGAATTCACTCACCTATACATTAAAAAAAGACCTACCAAATGTGGGTACATTTAGAAAGAAACTTAAAGCTACTTTTTTTTTTTTTTGAGACAACATCTTACTATGTCACTACTAGAGTGCAGTGACATGATCATACCTCATTGCAGCTTCTAACTCCTGGGTTTAAGCAATCCTCCCACCTCAGTCTCCTGAGTAGCTGGCTAATTTTAAAAATATTTTGGTAGACATGGAGTTTTGTTATGTTGCCCAGGCTGGTCTCGAACTCCTGACCTCAAGCAGTCCTCTCACCTCAGCCTCCCAAAGCACTGGGATTGTAGGCATGAGCCAGGGGGCACCTGGCTAAAGCTATCTTTAGCTTAACTTTTTAAAAATATATAATGCATGCTCATGGAACAAAAATCAAATATACCAAAGGATAGACCATAGAAAATAAGTTTCTCTCCCATCCTAGCCTCCCAGGAGGTACTGTTACTAGTTTCCTATACATAATTTGAATATACATACAAGTTAATATATACATATATTTATTTTTCTAATGTAAATGATAGTAGTTTATACTGTTTCTACACTTTTCTTTTTTCACTTAACAGTATATCTTGGAGATACCTCCCAATCAGTATAATAAGGGAGTCGCTTTAATCTTCTTCAAGACTGCATAATAATTCATTACATAGACATACTATAGTTGTAGGACATTTATATTGTTTATGGCTTTTTGCTAGTACAAGCATTGCAACAAACAATGACTTCATATGTGTGTAATGCATCTAGTAGCATACTCATACACTTCTCGGAATGAAATTGCTGGGTCAGAGGGCATGGGCATTTTAAAATCTGATGGCGGTCGCCAAATTATCTTTCGTGGGGTTCCTGCATCAAATGAGTATTTTGCAATGCACTGTCGCAATTGCTATTGTGGTTGTTCTTTAAGTCCTCATGCAGTGTTAGGGCACAGCACTCTCCACTGCAAAACCACGTCATAACTCTGTTATTTCAGATCCCGTCCCTCCAAAGCCTAGGTGTTAGCAAGAAAGGCACATTGTATGTTACTCTACTTGCATTTTGTGGTCATAGAATTATCCACATGGTAACCAAGCTGTGGAAAGCTAGGCTTTTAAAAACAAACCTATGTCTATGTATGTATATCCAATCCTTCTTCTCAATAAATCTAAAGGCAGTCGCCTCTGGGGTTTCTGGAGTTCAGAAAGTGAAACTGAATAGAAACCAAGATGAAAGATAATTTATCAGGTTCCCCCTGTAGTGTTGACTGCAGCACAAACACCCAAATGATGAGAAATAAATTACAGTTTTAAAAATTCCCTGTTTTAATTACTGCAATGTTAATGTGACTAGGTAAGAATTATTTTTAATCACCTATAATTACAAGGATAGTGTACATCGAAAAGCACAGTCAGTATCCAAAGCCACAATTTAAAAAAACAACAACCCTAAGACAAACTTCGCTTTTGTTTGAAGTGTGCAACATTTTTCCTTGATATGCTCCCTGTCCCGAGTAAATTCTATGTTTAGAATGGCTGGGGCTTAGCAGATACAGAAAGCCAGCTAGAAACACCCTTTCCCTGAATTCAATGGGGTTACGTCTTGCCCACCTTGAGCAAACGCTTAGCGAATATTTCATAAACTCACAAGAGACGAATGTATTGAACATATTTAGGAGGGATGTAAAATAAAACTGTGTAGTTTTTAAAGGTTTAGACAATTGGGGAATTCCCTGGGCCAGAGAGAGATCATTAGACCAGCAATTAATGCTTAGAATTATAAAGGGATTATAAAGGGATGCACAAGACAGAAATCACTGTGTATTAGCATCTGCCATTCTGGGTAGGATTTTTCGTTCACGATGGAGGCAAGGAGAGCTAGGGCGAGCTGGGTCTGCGGTCGGAGGAGTGTCTATAAATAGAAGGTGAAGTGTTCTAATACCGAAAGGGTGCGTCATCGCGTCCCTCCCCCAAGCTGAAAGCTCCCCGGCGGCCCGCGGGAGCCACCGCGCGCCACCGGGACGCGCGCCCGGCTTCCTGCTCCCGGCCTGGCCAGCGCTCCTTCCCAGGAGCAGGAGGCCGGCGGGCAGGGCAGGGGAAGGGGCCCCTGCAGAACCTGGGCCTCGGGTGGCGTTAGACTCGCCGCAGGTCCCTCGGTCTCCTGCGCAGGGGCGGGGCGCGAAGGACCGACGCGCCCCGGCTCGGGTGGCAGCCGATCGCCGCCTGCATCCTCTGGCTCTTCCCCGCCGGGTCCCACCCCTCCTCCCAGCCCGCGAAGGGAGAACAATAACCCCGAGCGCGCCTGGGAAGCGGAGGCACCCGGGCGGGCAGACAATGCGAGCGAGTCGCGAGGGGGCGGCCCCGCGCAGCGCGCGTCCCCGCGGGTCTCCCCGGCGCGCCGGGGCCACCACCTGGAGCGGGCTGGCCGCGGGGGCGCAGGAAGAGGCCACGTGGAAGATAATTTAGGTCCGTTGAAATCCAGAATCTCTTAGCGTCTGTTCAAGGCCGGGAAGAATTTCCTCTAGTGTAGACAGAATATCGGCAGTTGGTTAAAATACGCGCAGACGTGTGTATTTGGGTTCTTTTCTATTTTGGATCTGAGTCTCTTAAGTCACTTTTGGAATTTCCATAGGCCTGTCTTTTTTGTAAACAGATTGTTCTGGGATTCCCCCACCCCGACTCTTGTCTTACCCTGCCTGTTCTTCCAGCTTGACCCTGGCTAGGTAACACTCCCCCTTTTTCCCTCCCTCTCCCCCCTACACGCGTACAATTTTGTTACCTTTTGGAGGGGCCTCCCTAGTGATCTGGAGCCTCCTTTGGCATGCCCTGCCACCCTGTCCTTTTCTATGTGCTGGTTTTATTTCAATCTCTTATAATTTATTTTCTCTGATTCCTTCTTTCTTTCTTTATTCTGTCACAGGTAACCACATCTGCATGATTTTTTTCTTCCTACTGCCACAATTTCTGTCCCCTTATGGACTCAGGTGTTCCTGGAAAAACAACAACAAAAGAGGATTTCACGGAATTTTATCTCAGGGAAGTGTGCTGTAGTTCCACTTTCAGGAAGTCAGGGCTTGCTGGGATTTTATACTTATATATAGGTCAAGCCATCTTAGCTGAAGAAATCGCAAACCCCCGCAATGTCTTGGGTGCTGGAGTGCCTGCTTACAGTGAAAAGGCATGCAGGAGAAGCAGGGGGAAAGGTATTTTCAAGTACGGTGTCTAAATAGGGATTTTACAACCCCCACTTAAAGCAAAATTTTGATCATACAGTAAAGTGAGGACACCAGCATCTTTCATTCACCCATGAAGTGTGATTTTGGTCGTCTTTTTTGCATTTGTCTCCATCTGCGGAGTGCCTGATTACTTTGCTCTTTCCTCTGGTGTGGTCTATAGTACGAAGTCCAACCCTTTACAACCACACAGATCAGAAATAGCTCCTAGACTTGGGACCTGAGAAGCAGGCAAAAGAATGGCTAACATCTAAAAGCATGTCTTTTGTGGCTAAAATACTTGGAGGTGAGAGTGGCGGTGAGTGACTGGGGGGTGAGGTAGGAGTGGGATTTGTGCAATTATTACAAACATCTAGGAGGCATGATGCTTTGCCAGAGCTGATCCTCGCGTTGGGTGGGGCCTGGACACAGTGCAGGTCACGTTTTTCTGCAGGTGATGCCACATAGAAATGACCGTGGTGCAGCCATGACAAAAACAAACAGCAGCAGCAACAACAACATGCAGAGGAGACGAAGAGTCATCTGATTGAGGAGAGGAGATTGGAGGGCAGCTGGCGGGTTAGACTTTGTTGGCACCAGCTGTGGATGTGTGTGGGGGTGGCGGGGACTAACATCTCGCCACAACTGTCATCTGCCTGAGTTACCAAACCTGCTTTCTGCCAGCCAGGGCCTAGATCATGAGTAGTCCTGTTTCCACATGCCAGCCTCATACTCTTCAAACAATTGTAAAGATTTGGGAGTCCAAATATCAGGTCCCCAGGACCAGGGTTGAGACTCTAAAACAATGTTAGCATTATCGGTTATTGAAATGCATTAATGCTAATACTCCGCTATGAGCTTTAACATTGTATCTCACTTAATCTTCACAAGACTGTGAGGTAGATATCATTACCCTTATTTTACACATGAGAAAATCGAGGCACAGAGAAGTGACTAAGAGCTTATTTGCCCAAGGTCCTAAGGCCAGTGAGCAGTAGAACAGGATTCAGACGCTTGTCTAGTTCCAAAGCCCATACTACCAACATTTCTGAATGGGGGTGGGAGGGATGGAGTGGGAGATAAAGGTTGTCCCCAACTGTGGGTCCTAGGAACACATCCTGATGTGAGGGACGGTTGAAGTATTCCTCCCTTGCATATCACTTAGGGACCAAGGTGTGTGTTTATACGGAAGTCTGTACAAGTCTGCAAAGAGGGTGCTGTGATCATCACCTTTGTCCCTTCGGAACACGTGTCAGGTCTTTTTAAGGAGAACCTGTAAACCTGAAAGAACCAGGCTTCCTGGAGAGGACCCAAATCGGTCCTAAACTGTGCCATCAAGTTTGGGGAGCAAAGCCTCCATCCACATGGCACAGAAGAGCTGCCTCCTTCTGACAGCAAGAGGGCAGATCCATTGCCAGAACAGCCACAGCAGCAGCATCTGCCAGCAGTGATGAGGCAGGCCTGGACCAAGACGCTGCAGCTGGAGCGGCAGTAGCAAGAGACCAGGCTGGGGAGCAGTACGGCTGCAGTGGAAGAGGTTTTGATCACAGAGAGGTTGGCAGCAGCCCCAGAGATGAGCCAACACTTAGGTCAGCAGGCATCGCAGGCATTAAGACGTCCCAGACTCTACCAGGACTGAGTGCCAGCATTCACAGGGCGGAGATGTTTCTCCAGGAAGAAGCAGTAGAACTGCAGTTTTTTGTCTTATTTTTAAGAAACAGGGTCGCACTCTGTTGCCCAGTCTGGAGTGCAGTGATGTGATCATAGTTCTCTGCAGTCTCAAATGCCTGGACTCAAGGGATGCTCATTCCTCGGCCTCCCAAGTAGCTAGGACTACAAGTGTGTACTACCATGCCCAACTAATTTAAAAAAATATATCTACTATATATATCTACTATATAGTAGATATGAGGTCTTTCTATGTTGCTCAGGCTGGTTTCAAGCTCCTGGCCTTAAGCGATCCTCCTGCCACAGCCTCCCAAACCACTGGGATAACAGGCATGAGCTACTTCGCCTGGGCTAGAACTATAGTATTTAAAAGCAAGGACTCTGAAGCCAGCCCGCCTACATTCAAACCCCGCTTCCATCCCTTCCCAACTCTATGACTTTAGACAACTGAATTAACCTCTCTGTGCCTCAGTTTTCTTATCTGCAAAATGAGGATAATAAAGCTTTTAGTATCTCCCTCACAGGGCTGTCATGAGGGGGAAATGAGGGAATGCACACAAAGCATGTAGAATAGTCTTAGGCACGTTGTAAGTCCTCTCAGTGGAAGGTGTTCTTATGATACTCGCCCAGTTTGACACAGGGTGAGCCTCCTGGACTGACAGGGGAAGAGGGCAACAGAGGGATTCCCACTCAGGGTGTATAGTCAATAAATATATAAATAAATAAAACAAAACAAGACAACAGGAAGACTGGTGGACAGCCTGGGCAGCGTAGTGAGACCTCGTGTCTGTAAAAAAATAAAAATTAGCTGGGCAAGGTGGCACATACCTGTAGTCCCAGCTATTCAGGAGGCTTAGGTGGAAGGTTCACCTGAGCCCTGGAGGTCAAGGCTGTGGTGAGCCATGATCATGCCATTGCATTCCAGCCTGGGTGACAGAGTGAGACCCCAACTCAAAACAAAAACAAACAAAAAGACTGGTGGAGTTAGAACTCTAGCAAAAGACTGGGAGAAGTTTAAGCATAGCATAGGACCCCAATTCCCCCCCACCCCACTCCACCCTACTTCCTGCCTTGTCTGTAGGTGAGGACTCTGAAATGAAGATTGCACAGAATGATTAGCAGTATGGGAGAGTGAGTCAAGCATTCAACTAGGTGCCAGAAGAGTTGACGTATAGGTTGTGTCCTTGAGTAAGTCATTTAACTTATGAGCCTAAATTTCCACATTTGTAAAATGAGTTAGAGTGAACTTCTTTTTTTGGTGGGTGGGGGGAGAAGGGATTTTCCCATCACCTTTCCTCTTCTTCTAGGAACTGTTTCTCACCAGTCCCCAACTACTAGGGCCACCATTTTCTTACACAACTCCACCTTCTTAGCCACAGTTGATTGGTCCATGGGTGGGCACCTGATCCAACCTGGGCCAATCAGAGTCCTTCCTTAGGATTTTGTGGGGGGTTTTGCTGTCTTTTTGTCTTTTGGTGTTTGTTGTTTTTTTTTTTTGAGCTAACTGGTACTGAGAATAGTGAGTCAGCACCTCTGTGGTGATGAGTCTGTATAAGGGGGATAGAGTCAGGCTCAGGACCATTTGGCAGCTCTGTTTTCACCATGGGAAGTCTAAGAAGCTAATACACAGTGAAAAGCAGAGGCAAGAGACAGGTTATTCTGGCGACATTTGCATCAGGTATTACTGAGACTCACACGTACCTTTGCCTTAGCCTACAATTGAGTGGGACACTCAGATATCCTTTCGATGGACTCACTCTTTCTGTCTAAGCTTGATCGAATTTGATTTCTGTCACTTGCAACCCCCAAACTATGATTTATACAGACTAGTTTATTTCTAAGATCCTTTTAATTCTAAATGTCTGTGCTTTTTTTTTTTAAACAGAAAAATAAATGTGTTGGTCTTCAGATAGGGCTATGCCTCTGAATTGTGAATAATTGTGTGGAATAATGAAAGATTTTTTAAAAAACCCTCATGTAACTCACTTAAAAGAGTAGACTAGGTTCAAGACTCTTTATAGCTTTTTATTATATTTAATGAAAGAAACAGGTCAGGAGCTGGTGTTTTGGTGAACTGTGAGGAAATCGACCATTAAATTATCAAAATTGATTTCAAAACTGTTGACGTGGTGACCTGGTTTTGAAATTGAATCCATTTTTTCCTGTGGCCAGTGTAACACAAGAGGGAGATTATAACTTTGACTTGATGAAGAGCAATAATTTAGAAAGACTGGGCCACAATGTGGGTCTTCTAGCCTAAATTTCCTACTTCAACTGTCTACACTACTTAATTAGTAATGAGTGAGTAAAATATTTCTTTTGGTTTAAATTAATAATATAAATAGCTATCTAAGTCTCCCACTTCTGTTTTCTACTCCAATCCATCCATCTGTGTATTATTTAAACTAACTTACATTCTAGTTTTCAATAAATAGAGTAATTTTTACTTAGACTTCTTGAGCATTCATGGATTCCAATATATATAAAATTTTACATTTTGCCCATAGTAAAATAACTCAGGAATATCTGGTAACAATAAATCTTTCTATTTCTATTGATCTCTTCTCAGTATTAAATTTGAAATGTATGCATATGTGTCTGTAATTGTGTTTCCATCTTCTCATACTATTACAGCTGATTCTTGATAATTAATGGTAGTGGGGATGGTGCTCTTATAGATAACGCTAATTGAAATCCACAGAAAACCATGAGTTCTCATTTTTTGCTGTTATTGTCATTATCATTTCCTCCCCACAAGAAATAATTTTAAGCCAGAGCTTACATATGTCGTAGTAAAATTAGCTGTTTAGAGTTTCACAGACTCTTTTAGCTCTCTTTTTTTAGTGGACAACCTCCCAAGCTGTCAAACTGCAGGGAAGTGGGAAGAGGCAGAGGAGGCTGGAGTTTGTATAAACCACTACTGAGACGTGAATACACCTGAATAACAAAATACCTGTGCTGAGGGGTAGACCCAGGATAGAGTGGTACCTGTTGATGGGCCTGGGATCCACCTCTGGAGCCCTGCAGAAACCCAGCCATCAACATCTTCCTTGGTTGAAAGTCGGAGCCCATGTATCTGGAGCTACTCTCACTTTCTTTACACTTAATGGCTAGGAAGCCAGCAGCTGACTGTTCTCAGAGCTCTAACCTATATACAATACAACCCCATCCTCCTCTACTTTGTTTCTTGCCCTTCTCCACTTGGAACTCCTCCTTGCTCTGTCTGTCCTGGTGTCCTTCATGTCTGGGCCACAGAATGTCTTGTTGACTATTTCTTTCCTTATGCCTTGATACCACCTTTTTATAGAGGGCTACACAAGGATAGGTTTCCTTGGAGACAGAGGTGGGTGGAGTCTGTGCAGGGAGCTCTTCTGGACTCCTGGCTGATCTGGGCTTTTAATCTTCTTTCACTCTAATTATTGTGTGTGGCCACCTTGCCTGTCAGTGGTGCCTGTTCTTGGTATAGTTCTTGCCTTTGCCCAAGACAGTTTGGATCACTCTCAGCTCCCTTTATCCATCCTTCCCTACTCGCGCAGCTAGAAATACCCAGCTCCTCCTTACAGGTAGGAATACATGCCAGGTGTGGTGATTCATGCCTGTGAGCCCTGTGAATCTGAAGGCTAAGGCAGGAAAATACCTTGAGGTCAGTCTGAGCAACATAGCAAGACTCCACATCTAAAAAAATAAGTACTGGCATACCTCAGAAAGTTTGGGAGTTCAACTTCAAACCACCACTTTAACACTATACTGTAGCCTATTAAGTGTGCAACAGCATTATGTCTTAAAAATATATTGTATGTACCTTAATTTAAAATATTTTATTGCTAAAAAATGCTAACAATCATCTGAGTCTCCAGTAAGTCACAATCTTATCACTGGTGGAGGGTCTTGCCTTGATGTTGATGGCTGCTGAATGATCAGGGTGGTGGTTGCTGAATTTTGGGGTGATTGTGGCAATTTCTTAAAATACGACAGCAATGAAGTTTACTACTTTCATTGGCTCTTCCTTTCATGAAAGACTTCTTACAGCATTTGTTGCTGTTCAAGGGTATTCTACTCACAACAGAATTTCTTTCAGAATTGGAGTCAGTTCTCTCAAACCCTGCCACTTCTTTATCTACTAAGTTTATGGAATATTCTAAATATTTTGTTGTCATTTCAACAATGTTCACAACACCTTCACCAGGAGTACATTCCATCTCAAGAAGCTTCTTTCTTCGGTCACCCAGAAGCAATTCCTCATCTGTTCAAATTTTATCATGAGATTGCAGCAATTCAGTTACATTTTTAAGCTCCACTTCTAATTCTAACTCTCTTACTATTTTCACCACATCTGCAGTTACTTCCCCCACTGAAGTTTTGAACCTCTCAAAGTCATTCATGAGGATTGGTATCAACTTCTTCCAAACTCTTATTGGTACAGTGGCCTCCTCCCATGAATCATGAATGTTCTTAATGGCATTTACAATGGTGAATCCTTTCCAGAAGCTTTTCAATTTTCTTTGTTTAGATCCATCAGAGGCATCACTGTCTATGGCAGCTATAGCCTTACAAAATGTATTTCTTAAATAATAAGACTTGAAAGTCAAAATTAGTTCTGGATTCATGGGCTGAAAAATGGATGGTGTGTTAGCAGGCATGAAAACAACATTAATCTTCTTGTGCATCTCTGTTGGAGCTTTGAGTGACCTGGATGCATTACCAATAAGCAGTAATGATCTGAAGGGAATCTTTTTTTTCTTCTGAGAAGTAGGTCTCAACAGTGGGCTTAAAATATTCAGTAAATCATGCTCTAAACAGATACACTGTCAGCCAGGCTTTGTTGTTCCACTTACAGAGCAAGCAGAGTAGATTTAGCAGCATTTTTAAGGGCTCTAGGATTTTCAGAATGGCAGAATGGCAGATACATTGGCTTTAACATTGGCTTTAACTTAAAGTCACCAGCTGCATTAGCCCCTAGCAAGTCAGACAGTACTTTGAAGCTTTGAAGCCAGATATTGACTTCTCCTAGCTATGGAGAAATCCTAGATGGCATCTTCTTTCAATAGAAGGCGATTTGTCTCCATGGAAACTCTGTTGTTTAGTATAGCCAGCTTCATCAATGATCTTAGCTAGACCTTCTGGATAATTTACTGCATCTTCCACATCAGCACTTGCTGCTTCACTTGTACTTTTATGTTATGGAGATGGATTCATTTTTTAAAGTTTCATGACCTAACCTCTGCTAGTTTCAATCTTTTCTTCTGAAACTTCCTCACCTCTCTCAGCCTTCATAGAATTGAACAGAGTTAGAGTCTTGTTCTGGATTAGACTTTGGCTTAAGGAAGGGTGTGGCTAGTTTGATCTTCTGTCCAGACCTCTAAGACTTTCTCCATATCAGTAATAAGGCTGTTTTGCTTTCTTATCATTTCTGTGGTCACTAGGAGCACCACTTGTAATTTCCTTCAAGAACTTTTCCTTTGCATTCACAACTTGGCTAGCTTTTGACCTGCCCTTGCTTTTGACATGCCTTCCTCACTAAGCTTAATCATTTTTGCCTTTGATTTATGGTGAGAGATATGTGACTATTCCTTTCACTTGTACACTTTGAGGCCATTGTAGGATTATTAACTAGCTTAATTTCAATATTGTTGTATCTCATGGAATAGGAAGGCCCAAGGAGAGGAAGAGAGATGGGGAAATGGCTGGTTGGTAAAACAGTCAGAACACACACAACATTGATCAATTAAGTTTACTATCTTAAATGAGCATGACTTGTGGTGCCTCAAAATAACTACAATAGTAACAGCAGAGATTACTGATCACAGATCACCATAACAGATAAAATAATAATAAATTGAAATATTGCAAGATTTACCAATATGTGACAGACATGAAATAAGTACGTGATGTTGGAAAAATGGCGCTGATTGATTTGCTCAATACAGAGTTGTCACAAACCTTCAATCTGTAAAAAATGCAATATTAGAGGAAAGCAATAAAACAAAGCACAATAAAATGAGATGTGCCTCTATACACAATAGGGTAAGCCAAAATGTGATATTCACCTACAGAGAATTATATATTCTCATTTTATAGACAGGTACCAATTTGATAGAGGAAATAGGACACCTGTACATGTCAAAAGTGGCTTTCCTGTTGGGTTTACATTGAGCATGGGAAGATGGACAAGTCATCAGACTAGCACAGTGATACACAAGTGGTAGGCTGTAAATCCTACAAAGGTGAGTGGGCATGTTTAGAATAATCTGTAAAATATGTTTTTGTTGTGAGGTTACATACAATCACTACAACAATGTTAGTTAGCTAGGGGGTGTTGCAACTTGGTGTAAAGCTTACTTCCAATACATTAGATACTAAAGAAGCTACACCTAATACTAGAATGTGGATAGATGTGTAAATGCAGAGCCAGGGAAGTAAACTGATGATATGCTGGTGAGAACTGTAGCTACTTTTATTTTATTTTGAGTCAGGGTCTCACTCTTTTGTTTGGGCTAGAGTACAATGGCACAATCACAGCTCACCAGAGCATTGAACTTCTGGGCTCAGGTGATCCTCCTGCCTCAGTCTCCTGAGTAGCTGGGATTACAGGCATGTGCCACCACACCCAGCTAATTTTTATTTTTAATTTTTGTATAGGTGAGGTCTCACTATGTTGTCCAGGCTGATCTTGAACTCCTGGACTCAAGCAATCCTCCCGCCTCAGCCTCCCTAAATGCTGGGATTACAGGTATGAGCCACCTCACCCAGCTCATAGATACTTTTATAGTTGCTGTAAGACATACCTTTGTAACTCTCACTCACTTATTGTTTTCTATCTTTTAATCTCTTCCAGTGTGCAAGCAAATTTTCAGAAATTTGATCATGTACCTTGAGCACAAAAAGGCACTAAATTATTGGAAGAGCTCTCATATGGTATGGACTGAAAACATGTACAACCAAGAACAATAGCATTAAGACTGATGAAGAGGAGCAGGGGGAGATGGTGAGACTGTGGCAAATGTTAGACAGACATTGCTGAAGATCTACATTCTGCAGTGAGACATGGAGACAAAGGCCCAGACCCAATAGGTTCCTTAACCTATGATGTGAATGAGGTCTCTGTCTGAGGAATTACTCATTCACTAATTTATCCTTTAAATCCACTCACTCAATGTTACTGGACACCTATCATATGCCACATGTTGTATCCTGGGAGAAGGAGGTACCATAATAGGAGATGCAGTGTTTCTGACCTCATTGAGCTATTATCCTAGCTTGGGAGACAGATACAATGCAAGTAAACTGGAAAAAACAATAACAAGTGATGCTGTGTTATGAAGAAAGCCCACAAGGGGCTGAAATGGAGAATGGTGTGCTTGGGAGGCATTGTGGATTGAATGTTTACATCCTCCCAGAATTTATATATTCAAGCCTTAACCCAAATGTAATGGTATTTGAAGGCGAGGCCTTTGAGAGGCAATTAGGTTGTGAGGGTATTGCCCTAAGGATGGGATTAGTGCCCTTATAAGAAGAGATCGAGAGCTTGGGCTCTTTCTCTCCAAGCTGGCACAGAGAAGAGGCCATGTGAGTACGTGCCTACCAGCACGTACTCACATGGCCTCACCTGAGACCTCACCTGAGACAGACCATTTTGGCACCCTGATTGCAGACTTCCAACCTCCAGAATGGCGAGAAAATAAATGTCTGTTGTTTAAGCCACCCAGTCTATGGGATCTTGTTATGGCAGCTTGAGCAGACTGAATACACTGTGGAGAGGGTGATCCGGGAAGGTTTCTGTTAGGTGAGAAGACCTCTTCATTTTTATTTCCCTCCTCAGCTCTTAGAAGCCAGCAAAATAGCCTCTGAAGTTACAGGAATATTTCTTTGAAAGAAGCTCTATATGTTGCCCTGTAACAGGTAAGTCCTTTATGTTTTTCAAATGAATGAAGAGAGGTATGGGATCACTTGTGCAGTGTAGAAAAACTTAATGAAGAGCGCTCAGAGTCTCTCAGAGATGAAACAAGGAAAGTCTATTACTCAAGAGAACTAGGAATAGGCAGTGTCAACATGGCAAAAGGAGGGGATTTCAAAGATTGTCACCAAAAAAGAACATGTTACAGGGAATACAGAGGGACAAACATTCAGCAGATATTTCCTGAGCATCTGCTATATGCCAGACATACTGTTGGAGAACAAGCACCACTGATGAAGCCTAAACTGGGTACTCAGCCTGCTGCCAGGGGTTGACCTGAGAGCCATAGGAGGCAGTGAGATGCCAGAGTCTTTGGAACACTCCAGACGACCCCATGCTTGCCCAACCGACAAACCCAGCACTGATTCACTGGCTAATACGGGGCAGGGACAATGAGTAGTGTTTCGCCTTTAAAAGACTTACCTTGTTTTTTCCTCCCCAAGCCTTATCCCCATAGCCCAATTCTGGATGGGGCAGGCTCTCATGGCAGGGAAAAAGTTTCCACTTAGTGATCATTATTTGGGCCCTTAGTTTTAATTTTTTCTTTAATCCCAACATGTTTCTTGTCTCCATAGGCCTTGCAGTCTACTAGGGGGAGACCAACAGGTATCAGTATGTCCCACAGTGATACAGAAAGATTTATTTGGATCTCATTTGAACAGTGCTGCAGGTCACTCTTCTGTGAGTCTTTCCCACTGGACTGTGTGTTCTTCAAGAGCAGAGATCATCTCTTGACTATGTTTCGATCTCCCCAGCGTCTGCACAGCAAAGTTGTCTACAGAAGTGACAATGTCCAACTTGTGTCTTAAGGCAATTACACTAGCAGTGATGTGGCAGAAGGCTTGGGAGCGAGAGATGGAGCAAAAGGACTTTTCCCAGGTGCTTGGCAATTTTCCCACTGAAAGATGATGGGGTTCTTCAGGAAGTCTGTAGCAGAATGAATGGCAAAGAAGGAATGGAAGTAGAATAATCAAGGCTTAGTGATGGATTAGATGATGGGGAGGAGGGAAGGAAGACTGGAAATCTGGATTACTATCTGTAAATGGTTAATTATTATTATTATTATTTTTTTGAGTTGGAGTCTCACTTTGTCACCCAGGCTGGAGTGCAGTGGTACCATCACGGCCACCACAGCCTCAACCTGCTGGGCTCAGGTGATCCTTCCGCTTCAGCCTTCCAAGTAACTGGAACCACAGGCATGCACTATGATGCCTGGCTAATTTTTTGATTTATTGTAGAGAAGAGGTCTTGCCAAGTTGCCCAGGCTGGTCTTGAACCCATAGGCTCAAGCAATCCTCTCACCTCGGCCTCCCAAAGTACTAGGATTATAGGCATGAGACACCACACCCAGCAAATGGTTAATTTTCTATGCCAAGTTTACTAAGTTCAGAGATGCCCAGATAGCTAGCTCGTAAAACACTTTCTGGCTGTGTCTTTAAGGGTGCTTCCAGAAGAGATGAGCATTCCATGGTCTGAATAAAGATCACCCTCACTAGTGTGGGTGGGCATCATCCAATGCATTGAGGCCCCCTGAACAGAAAAAAAGGTGGAGGAAGGGCGAACTTGCTTTTGTATGAGCTGGGACATCCCCATTCTCCTGCCTTTAGACATCAGCACTTCTGGTTCTTGGGCCTTTGGGCTTGGACTGGGACTACACCACTGGCTTTCCTAAGCGTCCAGTTTGCAGATGACAGATCATAGGATGTCTCTGCCTCCATACTTGTGTGAGCCAATCCCCCATGATAAGCCTCTTTCTATATATCCAGACATATCTATCCCAGTGGTTCTGTTTCTCTGCATAACCCTGGCTAATACACTTCTACAGCCACCTAACTGGCTTTTCTGCACCTCACTTGGTCTCCCATGGAATTCTGTGCAATACAGTCTGTTCTCAACACAGTAGCCAGAGTGAGCTGATTGAAAAATTAGAACCATCTTCCTCCACTCAAAACCTTCCAAATGATGTCTCGTTTCTTTCCTGGTAAAGCCGCCATCCTTACGATGATCTCGAAGGACCACCTGCTCTAGCCCTGCCCTTGCCCCTTCCCTCTCTGAGCTTTGTCCCCACTGTCCTTCATCCCCACTGTCCTCTCCTTGGCTTCCTCTGCTCTGGCTGCTCACAGCACTTGGCACACTGCTGTTCCGGGTTCTCTGCGCTTGCCACTCCCTCAGCCTGGACTCTCTTCCCCAGACCATGCCTCCCGTTCCATCAGGTCTTTTACTCAGTTGTCACCTCTTCACAGTGGCCTTCCCAGGTTGCCCCGTTTAAAAGTGCAAAAACCTCCCTCAATTCCTATCCTCCGTCCCCTCTTACATTTCTCTTTACCCCATCGCTAACATGCTGTATATTTTAATTGTTTTCTTTCTGCCCCATGAGACTATAAGCTCCCTGAGGGCAGGGACTTTCATCTGCTTTGTTCACTGCTGTATCCCAGAGCCTAGAACAGGCCTTAACCAGCACACAGTTAAACAAGTGCTCAATCAGTTGTTGATCAACTGATTTTTCATGACTGCTTCCTGAATAAGACCATAAGCCTCTTGGACATAGAGATTCCCTCGTGTCCCCTCAAGCACCTAGCAGGTGTCAGATGTGCTACAGATAACCAAGTGTACCTTTCTCCTATTTATCCACAACTTGCTGACCTGCTTACACCCTGAGAGGAATACAGTCTGGATGGATGACAAGCTGATGTTCTGTAAAGAATGCACACATAGATTAGTTCAGCAAGGATGCCACCCCTAGGTAGCTATACAGGCAGCACTGAAGAGTAAAGACACAGGCTGGGCTCGGTGGCTCAGCCTGTAATCCCAGCACTTTGGGAGGCCAAGACGAGTAGATTGCCTGAGCCCACAGGTTCAAAACCAGCCAGGGCAACTTGGCAAGACCTCATCTCTACAATCGATAAAAAATTAGCCGGGCATTTACATGGTAGTGTGCGCCTGTAGTTCCAGCTACTTGGAAGGCTGAGGCGGAAGGTTGATGCTGGGGTGGCCATGAGCGTGCCACTGCACTCCAGCCTGGGCGATGGAGACGTCAACTAAAAAAAAAAAGAAGAGTAAAGACACATATGGAGCCAAGATCACACTAGATTTTCCCCCTCTGTGAAATGAAGCAGATAAAGCCTACCTTGCAAGGTTGTTGTAAAAATCAGGCATGATAAATGCAAAGTGTTCATGGTGATGTTTGCACATAGTATGTGCTCATTAAATGATTGCTATTAGAGAATGAGGCTGGGTGTGGTGGCTCATGCCTGTAGTCTCAGCATACTTTGGGAGGCCAAGGTGAGAGGATTGCTTGAGTCCAAGAGTTCGACTCCAGCCTGGGCAACACAGCAAGACCCCGTCTCTACAAAAAAATTAAAAAATTAGCCAAGTGTGTGGTGGTGTGTGCCTATAGTCCCAATTGCTTGGGAGGTTGAGGTGGAAGGATCACCTGAGCCCAGGAGGTCAAGGCTGCTGTGAGCTGTGATCGTGCCACTGTACTCCAGCTTGGGCAACAGTGAGACCCAGCTCAACAACAACAGAAAAAGATGACTGTTAGAGGATGAAGTGGGACATCCCCCAGCCCCCATCCAGTGCAGCCACAGCGTTGTTGGTAATGGATATGTAACCCATTATAAAGCCCATGGCCACTTGGCAACCTCGCCTGATGCAGGTTCTGAGGTCATGTTCATTTCCTAAGGCTGCAAGACTGCATCAAGACCCACGCAGGCCTTTCACGCAGCTCATTTCAGCTCATTTCCTTCCTCATGCAGCGACGTCAATGACTTTAGACATTAAACACTGGAAGAATGCTTCTGTGTCATACTTAAAAACTGATTAGGACTTTGTCCAAAACTAACGTCAAAAGAATTCCCCAGTTCCCAGATAATAGCCACTGCTGTGAGCTGTTATAATACCACAAATAAAACAAGAGGTGCTACCATCTTTTCTGGCAGAGTGAATTCTCTTTATATGTGGAGGAAAAATCATCTGATGTGAGCAAATTATGGGTCAGCCCCATGAAAGCCCATACTTTGACATTGCTTGGCTCTTTCTCTAGACGTTTTACTTTTCTTCCCCTTTTCAAAAATTCCCCTCCAGTTATGACTTCCTCTCAGCTCCTCCCTGTTATTCACCTTCCTGTTTGCCTACTTTTTTTCCTTTCTTTCTCCTATTTGCCTGGTGTACTTAATCTTTGGTGAATCACTTTATTTCTCCACCTGCCCATCCCACAGTCCTTCCAAATGGTACCTTGAGTTCTTAAGCTCCTCTTCTCTCCTGTATTGCTTTTCTGGCCTTTAAGATACAGCTGATGCCACTCTGGCTCCAAAAACTCCTAGCCTCCCTTTTCCACTAGGTCCATTCCATTTAGAGGAAGCTTTGGTTCCTTCTACTTAGTGCCAAGGGCTCAGGGAGACTCTCAGACTAGGAAAAAGGCAGGCTTAGTGAATCCTTGTTCCCTTCCAGCCTGAAAGAATTAACAAGCAGACAGCACTTCAGGAATACTAAGGAGAGGCTCAAATACTAGGGAAAACTGTACGTTGCCGCCTCCTTGAGAACAGGCAAGAGAGCAGTGTTGATAACCCACCAGGGAGCCCTGGAGAGCCCTCCGGCCTCAGGGTTGTAGCTGCATGCCCTCTCTGGGGCTTGTTAGCGGAATCCTGCCACTCCTTCTGTTGCATCCCTCTTGAGTGCCCAACTCACTTCACCTCGGCTCCAGCCCCTTGGCCAACACAACACACCAGAAAGAGCTGGACCTTGGCCCACTCCTTCCCAACTGCCAGCCAGCCAAGAGAACACCTGCTTTACATTCTCTTCAGAGAAGTGTGAATGTTTCCCTCGGGGCTATCACCTGTAGCTGTGCTTTAACCTCTCCCCTCTTCTAGCCTCACATGGAAGATGTTCCAGTAAGCCCCAACATTACAGTCCAGGGTCACCCCGAAGTTAATACCCAGCCAGGGAGGGAGGTTCCAGGGCGGACGATTCACCTCTCTGGTCTTCTTGTTTTTCTCCATCCACATTTGGTTGGCATAAACACTTGTGAAAAATGGGCTGCAGCAGATGCCTTTAAGTTTAGTTCCCTTTAATGAGGGTTTATGAAATGACTCTTACTATGTACAACACATGTTCTAAGTATACAGTTACTTGATGGATTGAAACAGTGCTGAGGGACGTAGAACACATGTTTTAAAGTATTCCTAAAATGCATAATTACCCTGTAGTCCAATCAGGTGCATAATATATTTTTTAATATAACCATTTAATTGCTGTTTACCTAGGAGACAGGAACCTTTCTGGTCTCTTGAGTTAAACTACAGATTTTTAGAAATTGTCTAAACACATATTTACTTGATTTATTCTTGGGTAAAGAATCTTTTTCCAAGGAAGTGGATTCACATGCAAAACAAAATAATTAAATGCTCTGAGGTGATGGCTACTCATGAAAAGTTAAAGGCTTTATCAGTCATGAGTTGGGGATAAAAAACTCCCAAAGCTAGGTCCAACTCCAGGGCCACAAAATAATCCGCACCAGTAGTTCCTCATCACTGAAACTCACTCCCTCCCCAATGCCTGAATGTTTTTTTCATCATAGCCATTTCCAAAAAAAAAATGTTTCAATTGCATCAAAGTGGCTTCTTTAAAAGGGAACATTAAGGAGATATGGCTGGAAATCTCCACCTCTAGAACCCAACAAGGCCAAAGGAGAACTTATCCTCTCTTTCCCTGAAAATTCTGCTTTTCCTTCCACATTCCCCATCTCAAGAAACGGCACCAATATCACCCAGTGGGGACGTTAGAATCCAAAGTCCTCCTTTGCTCTGTCGCCTCTTGCTCTTATACTTTCCTCCAGTCAGAAACTATTTAGGTATGCTATTTAGCTTCTCTGTCTCAGTTCCCTTATCTATAAAATGATGATTATAATAGTACAGACTCATAAAGTTGCCTTTGTACGTTTTCAATATCCAGAGCCTGGGACTGTGCCCAGCACATAGTGTTATGTATGAGTGTTCTTCTTCCTCCTTCTCCCTCATATTAAACATCTCTAGAATCTGCTCACTGCTCCCCATCACACTGGCGATGTCCTAGTTCAAGCTGATGTTGAATTCCTCTTGCCTGTTCTCCTAACTGGTTTCTAAACATTTACTGTCTGTGACTCCATCCTGCCCACTTTTGTTCATTCTTTGCAAGGAAACCAGAGCCATCTCCCACATTCAAATCTGAGGATGTCATTCCTATGCCTAAAAGCCTTTCATGGCTTACCCAACGTCCAGTTTTTAGAAATGGCTTTCAAGGCCCTTTATGATCAGCTCCTGCCTTCCACTCCAGCTCTGTCTGCATTCTGGAAGCTTGTGGTCGATGGAAGTTTGATTTCAGCATGAAGCATCATACAACCTGGTCCCCCTTCCTGGCACCATGGGGACCCTCTCAACAAGTGGTTGAAAGACAGCCAGGAAAATCATGCTGCCTTAGCTAAATTCTTCCCCTACCAAAAGCTGAGATTCCACATTTAGTTTTCTTGGTCTCTTGAGATAATCGCACCCTAGAAGGGACAATACTATAAGCTTCTTTCCTACTCACCTTTAGAAGAGAGCTGGCTTCTTGTGATATATTATAGAAAAGTTTGGTTCATGCCCCAGGATGGAGCTGAGCATGGGCTAGCAAGAGGTGACCGCAGCACCTAGTCTAAATTGACAAAACATAGCTACTCACGAGAAAACTCAGTCTTGTGCTGTGAAGGGCGGGAAGGGGACCTGCTTCCTCGTAGGAGAGCTAGAGAATCAGAAGGAGTCCCAGGCCAATGGCTCTCCAACGTGACTGTGCAATAGACCCACCTGGAGGGCTTGGTCCAACACATTGCAGGGTCCCACTCCAGAGATTCGGATTCAGCAGGTCTGGCGCAGAGTCTGAAAATCCTCGTCTCTCACAAGTTCCCAGGTGATGCTGAAGCTCCTTGTCCTGGCGCCCCACTTTGAGAACCACTGCTCTGACGAGGCTGAAGCAGGGACTCTACAGTTCTGGGCAGAGCAGGGTCTTCCTTGTTTCCTGCATTTCTGAAGACCAGGAATGGGAAGTGTAATGTAATCCAGACATTTTTATCAACCACAATTCTTAGGGAGAGCTTGATGTTTGGGAGAAATGCTTTGATAAACCTTAGGGGTGGAAGGTGACCCCAAGAGCACGTTTCGGCTACCAAAAGTGGATGCCAAATCGCTCACCTACAATGAGGAGAAAGACTCGTTTTTGACTGAGAGGAGGCAGGAAAAGAAGGTGAAAAGCTTCAGCATGGGGCCTTGCCTGTGATGCTTACGCCTTCAGGAAAGTTGACTAAACTCATGAAACACTTGGGCGAGAGGCCTCTTCGTGGACATGGGTGAAGGTGTAAACTTTTCATCTGGTTTGATGAGTGTTGCTGAAAGTCAGTCAGGAGCCATAGGACCTGGAGTGGAGAGAATCCTGAAAACATCAGCCCCAGGAACTCCTGGCAATCCTGCACCAGGCTTTGGGCTACTCAGGTGTGGAAATGAATGTTTAAGTCTAGTGCATACAGGCCACGGTGGGGGGGAGGCAGGGGACCCTGGGTTACTGCTGGCCTGTGGGAGGAGCAGAGGGGTGGCACCTCCCTGCTCTGCAGATGAAGCAAGTAGGCCCTTAGCGTCGGCAGCCCTACTAACTAGGAGCTTGGAGACCCTCACCCTGCTGCCTGTCGCTCATGGCATCACCTCCAGGAGAGGGAGTCTGCAGCGTGGGCAGAGTGAAGGATCCTGGCACTGTAAAAGCTGAAGCATTAGGGCCCGGGCTCGTGGAGGGAACAAGTGGAAGGTCCACAGGCCTGCAAGGAACCACGTGGAACCTCTGCCTGGGCTGCAACCTGAGACCATGGTATCTCTTTGCAGCCAGTGTCGTAGAGACCCCTTTGCTTTCTTTGCGTTTTCTGCCCTCAGACTGATGGGGCCTGAAGAAACTGCTGTTGCAACTTGGTCAGAGAGCGAAAACTGCTGCCAGACAGACCAGAAGGCCAGTTTTGGAGAGGGTGTGGACACTAGCAGGGCTCACCGGAAGTACTGCACCAAGGAGAGAAGGGGCAGCTGAAACCTTTTATCCTGGTGCCTCAGAGCATTCATTTGGTCCTGACCCAGGCAGACTCTTTGGCCTCCAAACGTCAGACCCACCAGCTTCGGATTATCTGAAGAGCACTTCCCCTATCCTGCTCGCAACTGCCAGTGACTATGCCTGACACTGAACAGCAGGGATTGTTTGTCCTCACGTTCAAGTCCTGTTCTTTCTGGGGACAACTCAGGACTACGCTCAGGTTCCACATTATAGCCATTCTCACCTGCATGTGTACAAGAGGTTTTGATGGTAGGAAGAAAGGTGAGCAGGAAAGTGGGAGGAAAACCACACTTGAGGAATGGGAACAGACAGAAAGGGGGATGCAACCCCTGAATGGCATGTGTTTCCATGATGACAGCCCCGGAAGGAAAGCAGAGATCCCCCCATGCCCTTGTTGCCTGCTCTAGGCCAACGGGGAGACCCAGGACAAAACACTGAAACTGGCCGCTAATGATTACAAAACTTTCTAATTGCTGTAGCGGCAGAGGGGAGTGGTGCCTGCTCAGAGCCCCAGGGAAGTATTGAAGCCCACCATTTGGCCAGGTGTTGTGGCTCACACCTGTAATCCCAGCATTTTGGGAGACCAAAGCAGGAGGATTACTTGAGCCCATGAGTGTGAGACCAACCTGGGCAACATAGTGAGACCCCATCTCTACAAAATATTAAAACTAAAAAAGACATAATTCACGCCTAGATTTTTCAGGCAGAAGGTGCCAGGCAAGGTCATCTTATCTGAGCAAGGCAGCAGATGCTTGACCAATCCCACTAGAGCTTCAGAGCACAAAGCCAAAGGCAGAGAGATTAGGCAAGGAGTTAGGGCCTGAGCAGGTGCAACTACTGGAATGAAATGGAAGGTTTCTTCCTAACACAAGCTTGCTGGGACTAAGTGCTCTACAAGACAGCCAGCGGTCCAGTAGCCAGGGAGACCATGCCGGTTTCTAGGGAAGCCTAAGAGTTGGTGATGCAAATGCTGAACTTATCTGGTGCAACCGCTGACGAAGTCCCCAGTGAAAGAGCTATGTGACAAGGACTTACAAGGATGCTCATGGCAGAAACATAAATACCAAAAGAAGCTAGCAAAATTGAGGTTCAGGAAGTGGCAACCTGGGTTCAAATCCTAGCTCTGCCACTTACCAACTGTGTGACCTTAGGCAAGTCACTTAAGCTCTCAGTGACTGTTTTGTCATCTTTAAGAGGAAAAGATAATAGCAACTATCTAATACAGCAGTTGGGAGAGTGATGCAAAATAAAAAAACATGTAAAGTGCTCAACATTTTTGTATGGCATGTTGTGAGCACTACATGTATTATTATTACTGGCAAGCAACAATGTTTATGATATGTTATTAAAGGGACAAATAAGACACATGTATAGCATAATACCATGTATGCAAGCAGAAACCCCTATATTTTCCTCTAGGTGGTTGTGTTTATAAATAAAGAAAGAACAATCAGAAAGGATTAAACTTAACAGTGGTTAATTTTGGGGAGTGGAATTGGGGAAGTGGATGAAGAGAATTCTCTATTTCACTAACAAGTATCTGGACTGTTTGGTATTTGGGGGGTAGGGACAAGGAGGGTAAGAGATGCTGGGGTAGAAGGCATTCTTTCCATCTCAAGGGACTGTGACCTACCCGCAGGACTTTGCCAAGGCCTCAGTATGTAGGTTCTTCTTAGGGGTCCAAGAACCTCATGTGTGTCCCTGGGTAACACTCACTGAGCTTTCTCACTGAGAGGGATACTGTTTACAAGGCACCGACTACCTGGCTGCCTGCTTCCTTTACTTGGTGGCCCTCCTTTCCCCATGGCAGGGCCACCTGCCTGACTCTGCCCCAGCCAGTGCATAACACTGCCCCCAGCTCTATACTAATCCAGAACCCAATTGGGAAAACAAGAGAGCTGGAGATAGTCTCTGGTACTCAGCACTGGGAGAAGCTCCATGTGATGACCAGTTTCCTGGTGCCGATTGCCAGGTGTTGTAGAGGATTCTCTCCCCTTCTTCCTCTCAGTGATGAGTACCCATAGCAGGCTGAATAATGACCCCCCCCCCAAAGTATCAGTTCCTAATCCCTGGAACCTTTTATGTTACCTTACTTGGAAAAAAGATTTTTGCAGATAAAGTTAAGGATCTCAAGATGGGGAGATTTTCCTAGATATCTAGATGGGCTCTAAAAACACAATCACGGTGGGTCAACTAGCATAACCTCTGTAGAAAACAGTGTGGTGATTTCTAAAGGATCTAAAAATTGACCTTCCATACGACCCTGCAATCCCCCTACTGGGAATATACCCAGAAGAATTCAAATCACTCTATAAAAAAGATACCTGTACACATACATTTATCGCAGCATTGTTCACAGTAGCAAGAACATGGAACCAACCGTGCTGCCCATGGAAAGAGGACTGGATTTTTAAAAATGTGGTATTTATACACGATGGAATATTAAGCAGCCATAAAGAAGAAAAAAATCATGAACTTCACAGCAACCTGGATGGACTTAGAGTCTATAATACTGAGTGATCTTTCACAGAAACAAAGAATTGAGTATCATATGTTTCACGCATAAGCAGACCTTAGACAATTATTGTAATACTATAAGAAAAAGATTGGCAGTAGTGGGAAACTGCCGGGAAGGGGGCGGGGAAGCAGGATTGGCAGTGGGAATCTGCCTGGGGAAGGGGGGTACCTCATCAACAAGGGAACCTGCATAATGAACATTTGTATACCTAACCCTGAATTGTACCCCACATCTTTAAAATAAAAAGTTAAGAAAAACCCACAATCACATGTATCTTTTTTTATTTTTTATTTTTTATTTTTATTTTTTTTGAGTTGGAGTCTCACTCTGTCACCCAGACTGGAGTGCAGTGGCTGCTCCCGGCCACCGCAGCCTCGACCTGCTGGGCTCCGGCAATCCTTCCACCTCAGCCTTCCAAGTAGCTGGAACTACAGGCGCGCGCTACCACGCCCGGCCAATTTTTTGATTTATTGTAGAGATGAGGTCTCGCTTGCCCACGCGGGTCTCGAACCCGCGGGCTCAGGCAATCCACTCACCTCAGCCTCCCAAAGCACGGGATTACAGGCTGAGCCACTGAGCCTATCTTTTTTTGAATTTACAATTTTATTTCATTTTTTTTTTAGAGACAAGATCTTGCTCTGTTGTCCACGCTGGAGTGTAGTGATGTGATCATAGCTCACTGCAGCCTCAAATTTCTGGGCTCAAGTAATCTTCCCATCTCAGCCTCCTGAGTAGCTAGGACTACAAGCATGCACCATCATGCCTGGCTATTTTTTTTTTTTTTAATTCTTAGTGGAGATAGGGTCTTACTATGTTGCCTAGTCTAATCTAGAATTCCTGGGCTCAAGCCATCCTCCTGTCTCAGCCTCCCAAAATGCTAGGATTACAGGCATAAGCCACTGCAACTGGCCTCAATCACATGTATCCTTATAAGAGGGAAGAAGAGGCAGATTGCACAGACAGAAGAGGAGAAGACAGTGTGATCACAGAGGCAGAGACTGGAGTAATATGGCCACAAACCAAGGAATGCCAGCAGCAATCAAAGGTGAAAGTCAAGGAAGAGATTCTCCCCTAGCGTGTCCAGAGGGAGTGTCATCATTACAATACCTTGTTTTCAGCCCAGCGATACTGATTTTAGATTTCTGGCCTCCAGAACTGTAAGATACTGCTGTTTTAAGCAACCAAGTTTTTGGTAACAGAAAACTAGTACAACTCTATTCCTTGAATTTTAGCTGGACATATGACCACATATGTAGAGACCACATTTCCCAGCTTCCCTTTTAACTAGGAGAAGCCATGCGACTGGGTTTGGCCAGTGAGTAGAAGTGTGTAACATCTGTTTCCTGAGTTTTAGAATAGTGTCTTTGTTCAGACTGCTTTAACAAAACACTGTACCATAAACTGGGTGGCTTATAAACTGAAATGTATTTCTCACCGTCCTGGAAGTTGGGAGGTCCAAGGTCAAGGCACCAGCAGATCCCATGTCTCATGTGTTCTCACATGGTAGAAAGGACAAGGAATTTCTCTCTGGCCACTTGTATAAGGGCACTAATCCCCATGAGGGCTCCACCCCTATGACCTAATCACCTCTCAAAGGCATCACCTCCTAATGCCACCACCTTGGGCATTAGGATTTAAACATATGAATGGGGAGGGGAAGCACAAACATTCAGACCATGGCATAAAGTTTCTTGCCTTCTAATGTTCTCTTCCCCACAGGTGAATACTCCGATGTCATGCTGGTAGCCAGTTGTGACCAAGAGGGGAGGACAACTGGAGTGGCAATCTTAGACACAAAGCTGGAAGCTGTATGCAGAGGGAGGTTCCTGAGTCCTTGGAGAACCTCGTGGAACTGAGGTGTCCTTCCTGTTTTGCAGTGTTGCATGAAAGAAGAATTAAATTCTATACTAGTTATGCCATGTCATGTTGAGTCTCTTTGTTTTAGCAACTAGCTTATACCCTAGCAAAAACACTGTGCTTCTATCTTGTTCTGATGATCTAGGTCTCCGCCCATGTAAATACTCCCTGTAGCCTGTGCCTGGGTCCTGGATCCTGCTGATCTGTGCCTATCTTCCTAGTGTTCCGAATATCACCACCTCCAGGATTATTGATTGTTATGCTTTGCCTGTTGGGACCTCTCCACTGCTCTGTATAGAGCTGCCTAATGACTGCTGGCACTACCATGGTCAGCCCTACCCTCCAGATGCTAAGCTCCACCCTCACTGCCCATTCAGCTGGCTTTGTCTCCCTGGAGTCTCCCTACAGGCAGAAAGTATGCTTTGAGGCCCTGACTCCTTGTCCATCCTGTCCTGCAGCAATTCACTAGGCTCCGCCTGGCTGTATCCTGAGTTATGTAGGGAAAGGGTTGCCTGACTCCTCAAAGAAAACATGCAATGTAAGTAGAAAATCCATCTAGCACCTTCTCTAACTGAACCTGAACTGACTAGAGTTTCGGCTTGCAGTGTCAAACCGACCAATGACTATGTAGGGCTTTGGTAATAGAGATACATTTCATTGTTTGATGGCTTACACTTATGTTTGTTTTCCTTCCCACAACTTTACGGCTGACATCAGATGCTGATGTTTGCCTGAGGCTGTGTACTGCTTTAGGAACACACATTTCAGTTTGGGAATGTGCACCAGTCTAACTCCAGGTAAAGAATCACCTGCGCCCACGGTGAGAAATGCTATTGATGAACACTGAGGTGTGGAAGGAAACTCATCGGGTAGCCTAGATTAGGCAGATACTGTTTATTTATGCAAAACAATAAGACAGAGTCATTAAAGCTCCTATTCCTGGTAATTGTCTCAGAAATTGCTTTCCCTGGCCTCACAATTAGTTTTATACAAAGCAAGAAGATATTTGGGTTAATAACCTTGGGTTTTTATGACTCAATCAATATTTTGGTTGCTGCAGGCTGCTTTGCTATTGTAAATCTTGAGTATAGTTCTTGTGGGGTATATAAATATTTAGCTAGCCATTGAAGCATCAATTAATGAAATAATTTCTTCTGTTCTTTAATTTAGAAAATACCATCGGCAACATACTGGTACAAGGTGTTTATATTAGCTGCTCTCATAGACTGGGAAACCAAATTGCTGTTGTGCTGTATGGTTTATTACTTTGTCACTTTGCAGATCCATACTGCAAGTATCTCTTTTAGATTAATCTTCTTCAAATAGATCTTGAATAATGTAGTCACTTGCTTCAGATGTTTTATCCTGATTTTAACTTTACAACTACGCTTCTCTATTGGTTTAAGATTTGCAGTATTTGTATGTGTGTATCTGTGTATGTGTTTGGTAATCTCACAGATATACTAGGAATCACAACCAGGACTGATTACAAAGCTCATCTTTTAGAATGTGATGACTTTGAAATAAAGAAAAATCTACATAATCAGAGTCCAAATACCAAATATAGCTATCAAATACCAAAATGGCCATGGAAAGTGAAGCTTTCTTACAGCTGGTTGTTTTGTCTAAATCAAGGTTCCCCAAAATGTGCTCCTCAGAATACATATCCCTAGGATGCTCAAAGGATTCTACTTTGTTTCTGCTTGGAAATTGAAATAAAAACAAAAAAGAATTGTGCAATCTGGTTATTTATTCATCTCTTCACTAGCTGCAAGACATTTTGAGGATGAGGGACTGTATATATTCAGTCCTGTATTTTCAAGCTAAATTTTTAGTAGGGATTGTCTTGGTCTGTTCTGTGCTGCTGTAACAGAATACCACAGACTGGGAAATTTGTAATGAACAGAAATTTATCTGCTCACAGTTCTCTCCAAAAGTCCAAAAGCAAGAGACCAGTGTCTTTCAAAGGCCTTCTCACTGTGTCATCCCATGGCAGAAGGGCAAAGGGGGATGGTGAACTTATTCTTTAAAAAGGAACCCACTCTTGAGATAGCAGCATTAATCCATTCATGGGGGACACTGCCCCCATGACCCAAACACCTCCTATTAGGCCCCACTTCCTAACATCACTGCATTGAGGATCAGGTTTCCAACATACAAGAATTTTGAGGGACATACTCAGACCATAGCAAGTTTTTTTTGTTGTTTTTGTTTTTTACTTTTTAAACTCTTTAACAATGACCTGGAAAATAAATATCAACTATTGCAAGTTTTTCTAATGCATGATTGCTTGGTACCAGCACTTGGTTGTAAAGGCAGACCAATAGAATAAGCAAAGGGTTCCAAAGGTCTTTACTAAACAGAGAAACCCTAATTTATTAGCTAACCAGGGACATTAAATATAAACTGCATATTAGATTATATTCAAAAACTATTTTAATCTTGATAGGTATGATAATGACACTTTATGTAAGAAAACTGTTCCCTTTCTAGGAGATGCACACTGCACAATAACATGCTGTCTGAAATTTCTTTAAGATATGTCAATAAAAAAACAAGGAAAAACAAGTGGCTATAAATGAAACAAACAGGACAGAATAGTGATGGTTGTTGAAACTGGGCAATGAGTACATAAATGTTCTTCTTTTCTCCAGTTTTAATTGTTTCATTTGCATAATACAAAGTAGAAAAAAGAATTCTGTAGTCAAATAAGGTTGAGAAAATATCTTTTTACCATATGCCTTCTCAGGAACTTTTTATATTACTGTATGTGTAAATCTTAATTTTTTCTCTCTGCCAAGCACATCAAAAGGTTGATGTTCCTCCAAATATGCTAACACACTTAAGGAAATACTGGCCTATGTTCTACCTAATGACCAGTTTGGATTGAGTCACCTGTACTGACCACTACTGGGCTGCCTGATCAACGCAAGTGGCTTACACTTTTCTGTCTATTTCAGTCATAAGCAGCAGAACCCTGTGAAACAGCTATAAATTTAGGGAGGTCAACTACTTTACTAGCTCTCTAATCTTGAGCCAGTCATTTAACCTCTTTGCTCCTCAGTTCCTTCATCTGTAAAATGGGATAACGATAGTACTTATCTCGTGGGATAACCATAAAGCATAAACAAGATAATGCCTATTGAGGCATTTCACACACTGCCTGGAACATGGTAAGTTCCCAGTAAATCTGAGTTACTGTTGTAATAATTCATTCTTTAAAGGCCAGCTTACATAGTATCCTTTATGTGGAGCCTTCTGGGTTTTCTTCACTCAAAATTAATCCCCCTTTCTTCTGCATTTTGGTTGTTAGTTCTATATCTCTAATGTGTGACTAGTTATAAATGCCTTGAGGATAGAGACTGTGTCTTATTCATTTCCTATTACTTCAGCATTCTAACACAGGCCATCAAACCCTGAAGGATGAAAACGGGGCTCATCCTGGTGGATTTCGCTTCCTTTAATCTTTGAAAGACCCATACAATAATACCACTTAATTACACGTGCTCAGTCACATCTAGCTGCAAGAGAAGACAAGGAATGTAGTCTTTATGCCATACCACTCCTTGTTTGAGGCAATGCCCTTTCTATCATACATCTATCCATCTATCATCTATTCATCCATTCATCTATCATCTATCTATCTATCATCTATCTGTCTATCTCTCTCTCTCTCTCTATATATATATATATATCCATCCATCAATCATCTATCTATTCATCTAGCTATCCACCTCTCATCTATTTCTGTCTGTCCATCTATCTATCCATCCATCCACCTATCAGTCATCTATCTATCCATTTATCTATCAATCATCTATCATCTATCCATCCACTCATCTATCAATCATCTATCTATTTATCTATGTATCTACCCATCATCTATATATCTATCTGTTCATCTATCCATCCATCCTTCTAACCATCTATCTTTCTATCTACCTACCTACCTATCTATTCTATCTATCCATCCATCCATCACCTATTCATCTGTCTATCCATCTATCAATCATCTATCTATCCATCACCATCTATCTACCATCTGTCTATCCACCCATCATCTATATGTCTGTCCATCTATCCATCCATCCACCTATTAGTCATCTATCTATTCTTTCTATCTATCTATCAATAATTTATCTATATATCATCTATCCATCCATTCATCTGTCAATCATCTATCTGTCTGTCCATCTAACCACCCATCCACCCATCAATTATCTGTCTATCTATCTATCTATCTGAAACCAAAGGGCCAAGACTAGTCTTGCAAGGAGCCCATTGCCCACTTTTTAGAGAGACTTTTATTGCCTTTAATATGGTGATTTCAGAATAAGAAAACAACAGCTTTCTGACACAAATATCATTGAGCCTTTGTCACACTAGAAAACTTCTTTTGTATTGACACACTTGAATACAATTCAGAAACAAAGACTTCAAGTCAAGAAAAAAATAACACAAGTGCCTCTGTAACAGTAATGTCCCCACTGAGGCACAGCGAGCTCACACACTGAGTATTTTGACAGGAAAACATGCAGATATTTATTTTGGCAACAGCTGGATTTCACAGTTATTACTTCCCAGATCTAAGCTATATAGTCATATGTCTTTCAAAAGAACATGCAGGCAGCAATGTGAAACCCTGGCTTTAATCAAATCATACCTGTTTCTTTAACATGAGCAAAGCTCTCTGCCAACACGTAAGCATTTTTTCATTTGATTTTCCTGATGTAGTATATGAGTGAGAAATTAGGTTAATCCAGTTGTGAGGACATACAAATAACAGAGACCTGATCTCAATCAGCTTTTTGCTGGCACAGCTTTTAGTCTATCTTTTCTTTTCTAGTTGAGACAGAAAGGAATTGATATAATCGAGAGCACACAGCTCTTCAATTCCCATGGGAATGGCTAACTGAGTCATGGGGAATAACAAAAAAATCTGCAGATGACCTAAAACCATGATCCTGACTGTCACATTGCACTTTCTCCTTTGATCATATTTTACCCGATCGAATAACAATAATAAACAATGATTACTTGTCTATTTTTTGCTTTGTCCCACTTTTCGTTATCACTCAGGATATTTCTTATTGAAATTAATCAACAAATATTAACCAAAACAACCTTTAATTAACATTAATTAAAACAATTACTTTATAATGTAAAAAAGACAAATTATATGAAGGCACTGATCTCACTGAGTTTAGTTTACAATATGATTGATTTTATTTGTAGTTTCTGTTCATTTTTAACCCAAATGCCGGCATATTATTTAATATATAACTACTGCATATCTTGTTTTGGCTTTTTTTTTAAACTCAACCATGTATCTTGGAGAGAATTTCATAATATAGGAATATGGACTACATAAGAATATGGGATATTCCCATAATAGAAATATAGAATATTCCACATAAAACTATGGAAATTTTCATATGTAGGAATATGGAATTCAAAAGAATAGAACTGCCTCAGTCTTTCTTTAAATAGCTACATAATATTTTATTCTATACAAATAACATAATTTACTTAACCAATCCCTAAATGATGCACATTAAATCTTTGACTTATAATAGTATAACAGTATAATGGTACAATAAATAACTTTGTACATTCGCTATTTCCCACCTGTGCAAACATATCCATAGGATATACCTAAAAGTTAAACAGTGGGGTTAAATTGCAGCAAACATGCTCTCCTGTAATCTGGTACTTACTGTAATCAAATAGCTATTGCCAGACTGTCCTCTATGAAGGGAGGCAATTTACACTCTTCATCAACATGCATATATCCACCCTAATATATTTGGCACTTTACTGTTGAGTGCTCTCATCAAGAGAGGCAATTACCAAATTTTGTGAATTTTACCAATCAGAAAGATTTAAAATGCCATTTCCTATTTTAATTTGCATTTCTTTTATTATGAATGAGGCTAAGCACTTTTCGTTTGTTGGAGCAGGTATTTAGGTCTATTTTTGGATTCTTTATTCCATTTCATTGATCTGTCTGTTATCTGTCTTTTTCAGAATTGGGAAGCATGGTTCTTAACTGTAAAAGAAAATAGAAGGTACAGCTGAGCTCCACCACTCACTAGCTAGCTGTCTGATCTTGAATGAATCCCTTAATCTCTGTGATCTTAGCTTCTCCATCTATAAAACAATAGTGTGGGATCCCGTGGGTTCATTTACTAAGATAAGTTGTTTGCGTGTTAAACTCCTTTGCTGGGTTCTGGGACACAAAGGAGAGTAAAGCAGATGCTGTCTCTGCTCCCACTGAGTTAACAAGTTAACAGTCAGCGTGGGAGGGGACAGGCACCATTCAAGACATGGCTTACAACACTGAGAGTTCCTAACATAGGTGACTTAAGAGACTTGGGAGGAGAGAGCAGGGAGAGGGCTGGAAAGGTTTCCAAAGGAAGTGTAGGAAGTAACATGGAACTGAGATCTGGTGGGAAAGGAGTTAGCCAGGTGAAGCCACGGGGTAGAGAGGAAGTGTTTTCCAGAAAAGTGTTCTGGCATGTGAGGACTTGGCAGAAACAAAGAACTTTGTTGTAGTTGGAGACAGACAGAAAGGATAAAGTAAGAAATGAGACAAGCTAACAAAGTAGACAGAATCAGTCCCATGGATAGATATTATAACCTTAGATAGATGTAATCTTCACTCTAAGTATTTGCTTTGCTTGGGAACTTTAGGAAGTAAAGTCTGAGTTAAACACCAAAGTGGTGACGCTTTCTTGGGAGATGAAAGCCCAGGACCGAGAGGGTGAGAAGGGAGTCGAGGCAAGGAAAGATGGAGAGTAACGTCATGCTATGTGTTACTCTCTGATGCCTGTGTCACAATGAGCCACAGTTACAAGGAAATAGCTGATCGATTACCAGATGTGTTTGTTTCATGCACAGGACTCCTCCAGGAAGTTTACAGGGAAAACCATATCTCAAAGCAATTCTAACAGTGTGAAAAGAAGGACTAATTCATCTGCCAATATTCTCCCATCTTACATTGCCCACTATTGGTGTTTCACTCCACAGAAGCAAACTCCCATGGGCGTCAGGGGGCATCACCCAGCCCTGAGTGGTAATGGCCATGCTGTGGCATTTCATCCAAACCTGCAAAGGGAGCACCAGTCAAGAGAGGACGAAGGACACCGCCAAGGGAATCTGAGAAGGGACGCAGAATTTATGTCCAACATACTGTTGAAGGCCTCCATGCAAGAGACTGGCATGGTCTGGCAACACTGTCAACATTGTGGCGATGGCTTGCAAAGGACTGAGAACAGATGTTGGGAGAGTATCGCCATGGTCCAGAAGACAGAAGATGGTGTCTAGGGTTGGGCATGGATGTGGAGATGAAGAGAGTGAATGCATATGAGAAATTTTAGGAGGTCAAATTGCTAGGGCTGGGGGATAGGTTGAATTTAAGAAACAGGGAATGGGATCAAGGATGTTTGGGTTTCTGATCTGAGCAACTCCATGGATAAGGGTGCCATTTGAGAAGACAGGAATCTGAGGTGGAGAACCAAGTTTGGGAGGAAAGATCCTAACTTGGGGTTTTGACTTGTGTTTATGAAAAGTCTAACTAGAGTTTTTTGGTCTTTCTTTCTTTCTCTCTCTCTCTCTTCCTTCCATCCTTCCTTCCTTCCTTCCCCTCCCTCCTTCCTTTCTCTTTCCTTCTTTCTCTCTCTCTCTTTCCCTCCCTCTCTCACTACTCCTTCTTTCTTTTTCTTTCTTTCTTTCTCTCTCTCTCTCTCTCTTTCTTTCTTTCTTTCACAGGGTCTCGCTCTGTCACCTAGGCTGTAGTGTAGTAGTACAATCATAGCTTTCTGCAGCTTCAAACTCTTGGGCTCAATACATCTTCCCACCTCAGCCTCTCAAGCAGCTAGAACTACAGGTCTGTGCTACCACACCTGGCTAATTTTTTTTTTTTTTTTTTTTTAAGAAAAAGGGTCTCACTATATTACTCAGGCTGGTCTCAAACTCCTGGCCTCAAGTGACCAACTGGAGATTTTGAGTAGGCAATTTAATATGGGAGTCTGATTATTGAAGCCATGGGTGTGGATAGTAGGGATTACATATAGAGTAAGAAGCCGGGCTCGGTGGCTCAGCCTGTAATCCCGCGCCTTGGGAGGCTGAAGTGAGTGGATTGCCTGAGCCCACGGGTTTGAGACTCGCTTGGGCAACCTGGCGAGACCTCATCTCTACAATAAATCAAAAATTAGCCGGACGTGGTGGCGCGTGCCTGTAGTTCCAGCCACTTGGAAGGCTGAGGCGGAAGGATCACCGGAGCCCAGCAGGTCGAGGCTGCGGTGGCCGGGAGTGGCCACTGCACTCCAGTCTGGGCGATGGAGTGAGACTCCAACTCAAAAAAAAAAAAAAAATAGAGAGAGTGAGAAAAGGTAACTTAAATAACCTAAACATGTAATGGCTCTGTAGAGAAAGCTGGGCCTGCACAGGAGAAAAAGAAAGAGCAGGCAAAGAGGTAGGAGGAGAGCAAGAAGGGCTTTGAAGTTCAGGGAGGGGCGTTTCAGGAGGGCGTGGTCCCAGAGATGCCAGGGAAGGTTAGGACTGAATTCTTCGTAGCAAGACGGTTGCCATTAGCTATTTTCGCCACAGTGATGAGGCGGAGGAGGGAGGAGAACTGATGAAAATGAAGAGGAGTAGCCGGGCTCGGTGGCTCAGCCTGTAATCCCTCGCCTTTGGGAGGCTGAGGAGAGTGGATTGCCTGAGCCCGCGGGTTCGAGACCCGCCTGGGCAACTTGGTGAGACCTCATCTCTACAATAAATCAAAAACTAGCCAGGCGTGGTAGTGCACGCCTGTAGTTCCAGCTACTCGGAAGGCTGAGGCGGAAGGATCGCCGGAGCCCAGCAGGTCGAGGCTGCGGTGGCCGGGAGCGGCCACTGCACTCCAGTCTGGGCGACAGAGTGAGACTCCAACTCAAAAAA